>JANSTP010264494.1:0-10973 GCA_025330745.1 Cladonema radiatum | reverse complement strand
TGTCTGGGCCACAAATGCTAAAAATTGTCTTGTTAATGTGGCCGGCTTCTCACCTTACCAGTTAGTCTTTGGTAAAACTCCGAATCTACCATCAAATATAAACAATGACTTACCAGCACTCTCAAATAATAATCACACAGAAATAGTCAGGCAAAATTTAAATGCATTGCATGCTGCCAGAAGGGCTTTTATAAGCAGTGAAAATGACGAAAGAATTAAACGTGCCCTCACTCACAACGTCAGGTGCAGTGGAGACACAAAATATGTCACTGGTGATGTTGTATATTACAAACGTGACAACTGTAAAGAATGGAAGGGTCCTGGCATAGTCATAGGTTAAATAGGACAACGAGTGTTTGTTAAACACAGCAGTTTTTATATCAAAGTACATCCCTGTCGATTACATTTAAAAGAAACAAGTAACTACTTAAAAGAACCTAAACCCATTGATACGCAACCTGCTAACTCTCATCAAAATATTTCAAGAACAGAAAATACACAACAATTCTCTGAGAGTGATAGTGATAATGAAGAAACTGTAGAGCAAGGCGACAATGAAGATTCTTTCCCTCAAATAGAAGAAAGTTCTCTAAATAACGGACCAAAAGAAGTTGTTCAACATGAGGTAGTTCAAAATCGAAATGTAACAAGAAATAGTGATATACGATATAAAGACAAAGAAAACAGTCACTGGATAGAAGCTACAATAATTGACAGAGCAGGAAAATCGACAGGAAAGTACAAAACCTGGTGGAACATCAGACAACCTGATGGTAAAACAATATCGATTGATGTTTCCAAAGTCCACAGTATGGAGAAAATAGAAGATACAGAGGAAGACTTGTGTCTTTGTTTTGATGAAATCTTCCTTCACGAAGATATTTCCAATAGCAAAAAAGAAAAAGAATTAGAAGCAAAGTATAAAGAACTGCAGCAGTGGAAAGACAGAAATGTGTATGAAGAGATTGAAGATAACGGAGAAACTTGTATTACACTAAGGTGGGTAATTACACAGAAGTTGATAGATAACCAACCATCACTGAAAGCAAGATTGTGTGCACGAAGATTCGAAGAAGAACAAACATTCAGAACTGATAGTCCGACATGTACTAGAGAAGGAATACGCACAGTATTAGCCCTCTTAGCTTCAAAAAAGTGGCAGTGCAACTCACTTGTTGTTAAAACTGCATTCTTACAAGGGAGCAAACTCGAAAGAGAAGTAATTGTGCAACCACCGAAAGAAGCAAAAAGTGACAAACTGTGGCTTTTACAAAAATGCGTGTATGGTTTAGCTGACGCTCCTAGATATTGGTATCTAAAAATTAAAGAAGAACTCTCAAAGTAAGGAGTGAAACAGTCAAAATATGACCAAAGGGATTTTTTACTTTTACAAATCCGGAAAGCTGATTGGCTTTATACTGTTGTTTGTAGACGATTTACTGTGGGGAGGTCATAAAGAATTCATACCTATTATTGAAAAATTCAAACTTATATTTCAAATAGGAATGGAGAATGACACACGCTTTAGATATATTGGCTTGCAAATAAAACAAAACCATCTTAAGAATATTATAGAAATAGACCAAATTTCCTATGCTAATACAATAAAGAAAATTGAAGTAAAAGATAGTAAAGAACCTACCCAGTCGCTTAACTCTGACGAACTTACAGAGCTAAGAAGTGTAATTGGGCAACTAAACTGGTTGGCGAATATGACAAGACCTGAAATTAGTTTCCAAGTATCTGTGTTGAGTTCCAGAATTCATGCAGCAACAGTAATGGATATAAAGGAACCCAATAAAGTTGTAAAACAATCAATCCTTCCTTAAAATAAAGGGACTTGATAACAGCAAAACCTTCACAATAGCATATTCTGATGCCAGTTTTAACAACTTAGGGACGGAACAGAGTCAAGGAGGACATATTGTATTTTTATCGGATGAGGAAAACCTTGTGCCTATTATGTGGAAGTCAAATAAGATTCGATGTGTAGCTCGTTCAACCCTAGCAGCAGAAACATTGGCCATGACAGACGGATGCGATACAGCCTTCCTTGTTGCAGCTCTTTCAAAAGAATGCGGGCTAATCAAACCCACAAATGTTACTGCAATAACAGAAAATAAGTCTTTATTTGAGAGTACAAACACCACAGCCCTGGTCGCAGACAAACGCCTTCGAGTAGAAATCTCAGCACTACGTAAAATGAAGGAAAATAACGAATTATGTATCAAATGGATACAGAAAGAGCATCAGTTAGCTGACAGCTTGACTAAAAGTGGAACCTCCTCAATTTACTTAAAAGAGGTTTTGTCCACTGGTTCATAAGTGAATAATTGTTGTGTTAAATGAACAAAAAAAATAAAAAAATAAAAAAAATAAAGCAAAATTTGAGTTTTCTTATTAAATGTTGTGTTTACAGACCGCTTACTTATCGATGAACATTACAAAAGCTTTTGCTACTCATTTGGGACATTACAGTATGATTTATCTAACCGACCTTTAGCACTTATTGTGTTGGAATATGAATGAATCAGAAGTACATCCAAAGATCCACAAAAGAAAAAGAAAAGAGAAAAAGGGAGATTGTGAATTCATGTTCATTACAGCTGTCGTTCCAGGTTAGATAAAGAAACTTATAGAAAAAGAAATTTGCCGATCCGTGGGGATTAATTTATTGGAATTGTGTTGACCTTGTAAGTTGCCCCGGGGCTATTATTAAATTGGTTTTGTATGTTGTTGGAATGAGTAATATTTGCGTTGGTGAATACATATACGACAGATTTGCTTTTATTTGACTCTACGTAACTGTACTGACTGGATAACATTACTTATGAACAACGTCTTTACTAATACCTACTGACAAGACATACAGGTACATTTAATATTTTTATTCAACTTTTCAATGACATCACAAGTTCAAAAAAACCAGGGATTTTTCCTTTTTCGCTAAATTGTTAAAAGGTTAAATGGCAATAACTTTTGATTTGGTCAGTGGATTGAGATGAAGTGAAAACTAGTGTTCACCTGGAATACCAAAAATATAGCGAACACTACCTTAAATATGAACATTCAACCCATGAATAATCATAGATCTTGTGCAATGCAGGTTAGATTACAGGAAATTTCTACGTTTCTAAAATTAAAATGAGTCTAGTATGACAGTCTCAAATATATTTATAGTCTTAGATATTTCTCTTTACACTTAAGTTTCTTTAAGCTTTTTTATTTACTTAAAAAGTGTGGATCAAGGTCGATGACCTATTAATGAGCATCAAAAACATTTTTGAAGGGCTTTATGTTATCACAATTTTATATTAGTTGAACGCAAACGCAGTCATAAAACTCTAATCAAACTAGTATCTGATACTACCAAAAAAACATTTAAAAAACAGGAAAACAAGTTATTAAAATAAAGGTATTGTTGTGTCTTAAACACAGCCTTTATAAGCTTTTATCCAAACATCTTCCCTTTGAAAAACTTTGCTGAACAATGATATAGGAGGAAAAATTATTTTTATCTACCTAATTAAATGAATTCTGTTCTATTCTTTCTTATATGATTTTTATCGAGTGAGACTCCTTCATACTATAGAGTAATAATTTTTTGCTTATTTACAAGGGAAGCGAAGTTATGTTTTGAAGCCAAAACCACCTCTTCCATTCCTGAAACATAAAACTTCCGATGTTGAATGTTGAAAATGTTGAAAAGCAAGTTGGTGGTGTAAATAAAAAATTTCCAATTTACTCAATTATAATCCTGAAATACTCAATTCACCATACCCAATATTGATGATATCTTTCTATAGTAAGATGTTTGGACTCAAATAACAGTTATGTTATGTTGATTTCTACAGAATTAGAAAAGAACAAATTTTTTCTTGCCTGACAGCCCATAATTTTCTAACACACTGAAAAGCTTTTCCAGGTCAGATGGTGTCATTGCCGCCCCAATCGCTGATAACAGTTGCTGAAAATCCTACAAGAGGTCAAGACAAAATAAAGTTAATTATAGTTTCATTATTGTCTGACCACAATAAGTGCATAACTTCCTATCTAATCTAAAAAAATTATACAAAATTAACTTACTGAAAAGTTCCTGCTATCAGGACCTTCAAAACAGCTGTTATTGAATTCATTGTATTCAATGCTTTTGCTGTTCCTAAAGTCTTCATTTTCAATCCTGTTGTGTCTTTCGGCTTTGAAAACACCAAGATATTTCAGCAACTCAGTACACCTAAAAAAAATTGTTCACAATACATATTCTAGTTTATCATGGTACTTCTTCAGGGAAGGCTTAACAAGTTACTTTTGGTTTAAGTATTTAGTCTCTGTTTTTGGAGGTCAAAATAATATTCCATTAATATCTTAAAACAAGATAGCAAATGACTGAAAACACGTTTGAGGCCAATAGTCCATGAGCTGGAGGGCCAAATTGGTTCTGTCAGGAGGACAAATGCTGATGGAATGTTTTGATCAATATGATGCCTGTACTTTCAAGAAATGAAATATTCTTTATCTGAAAACCCAGCTTCCACTAATATTTAACACTATTTTGCACAGGCCTTTTTACACTTGTTATAAGAAATGGGGAGGTAGTAAAACCACCTCCCCTACTTTCTATAGTCAATTCTCAACCATATTCAATAAAACTTACCACAAATGAAAATTATCATGTGAAATTTTAAAAATAAAAATTAACCCTAATCGGCACATGTCTATATCAAGGTTTTTTCTATATTCTTTGCTTTTGCCCTAAAAAATCTTTCCAGAAAACCACAATGAAATCTAAATTTGGAGCAAATTTCTTCCATACATGAATTTTTAAGTTACCTCTTAAGGGCGCCAAAAAAGTAAAAACTAAGTGTTTTTGATTTTGGGCTGCTTAATGGGATCTACGTAGTATTTTTGTATGAAACTTTATATTTAAGTAGCAGCAAATCATATTTATCAAAAACAATTGCTGTGTTAGGGCTTAGTCTATGGACAAGGTGATGACGTGATCAAATATTTCAAAGACTTGTTTCTTTCAAATGTCAATATTTTCAAAAACTGATGTTATTTTGGCGTTAATGACGTCATAAAGATTGTTGCCTGCTCACCTTACCCATTAAATGCAAAAATTTTATAGTTTTTATATTTTCCCTTTAAAAGGTAATGTACACTTCCCACAAAGAAAGAAAAAATAACCTTTACTTTCACTGAAATGATACAATATAAACATGAAAATTGATAAATCTGCATTAAAGGGCTAAGGTTTTCTCTTGAATTGGCTACCCGCCACTCTTCTCGGCCACTTTGCGGAAAATATATTTTGAAAAAATGTTATAAATCAGTGACATCATCGCATTCCATTAACACACATTATTGTTGTAATTGCTTCATAAAATATAATGACGAGAAAAAAGTTAACAAAAAAAGTAATAGATAACTGTTTTGATAATGGCAAGAATTAACAAAAGCGTAATCAAGTATGCATGTGTTTTCAATAATTTTTTTAATAATGTAAACAGAGTTGGTATTTTTTAGCAGTATAGTCCAGGTTGGGAATGCCATGACATCATCAATAATTATTTGCATTTTAAATTATTTTTCAGGCCCGTAGCAGATTGTTTTTGTTTTGGGGGGGCTAGGTGTGCAATAAAAATTACCTCCCACCATGGTTGGGCGGGGAAGAAAATTTTGCATTTTAAAACGTCTAAAATGGCTATTTTAGTGTTTACCGGGAAGTGAAATTGACGATCGGATTTTGAGTTGTTAGAATGAAAACTACTAGCTACAGCTACCTTATGCATCAACTTAAGGGTAGGAAGCTGGTTTCTGTATCAACCGGCGGAATATCGTAATATGGCTCAATATACCGATTGAGCGATATATTTGGGCGACGAAAAAAATTTTGGAAATTAGAAGCTCCAAAATTGATGGAATTTCCTCTCAAATAAAAGAGCATTTTCAAAAAATGAGAGAACTATATTCAATATTATCTTTACAAAAACAGGCAAACTAATAGAATTCAGCAGGCCTTCGCGCAGTCTCTTCATTTCGGTTTGACAAACATTTGTTTTAACTGGATTAAGGGAACTCTCAATTAGAGTTACTTTCAATAGGTGAAGCCATCTTTTTAGGTTCAATGATCAATATTTATAATGTCAAATTTAGTCTTGAAACATTACAACCATGCTAACTAAAACAATTTTATTCAAATATCTTCGGAAATTGTATGTAATTCATGATAAAAAGACTATATGACTAAATACTTTTCCTAAAGTAGAGCAAATACAGTAGACTATTATTGGAACGATTTTTGAAGCTTTTTTTTGAGTACAATCGACTCTCCATAACTCGAATCTTCACGGGACCTTGAATAAAGTTCAACCTACTGAGATGTTTGAGTTTTCGAGTGCTTCTGAAAGGGGTTTTTTGGTTCAAGGGAACAAAAAAAAGTTCGACCTACCGAGTAGTTCGAGTTTTCGAATGTTCGAGTTACCGAAAGTCTCTCATGTTTTTGTGAAGATAAAAAAAACTATTTTAGTTGGCAAAATGTTTGGGGCGGGCCTGTTTTTCAAACGCAAACAAAAAAATTTTGCCATGTTAGATGTCATAACAATGTGATGCTTCTTGTGGCCTTGATAATAATGATGCTTCTTGTAGCCTTGATAAATGTATATAAGAAATTTCCTTATTAAATTATGAATCTCAATGCTCATTTGGATTGATTTTAGAAATATTTAAATTGTAGTTACTGGCTTTAATGTTAGTCACTTTTCCCCGACAAAATTTTCAGTTTGAAATAGGGAGGAAATGAATAATTATCTACATTATTAGTATTGTTCTGCTTTCTCTATTTTATCCATATTGGCTTTATCCTATTAAAGACCAACAAACCAAACAGGTAAGACAGGCCAACGTTTCAATACAATAACGAAATTAAGTAAATAGACTTTAAATAGCTACGTTCAAAAATATCTTGCCTATACTATTTGTGCTTGGTACTTCAGTGTATACTTTAAAAACATATGAGGGTAAGTTCAAGGAAATTTTTGAAGAGTGTCAATCGAGGTCTTTTGACTAGGGGAAATTATTGGTCTGGGAATCATTTAACCAGGCTAAATTGTTACTAGGGGAAAAATTTACTCACTAATATCTAAAATTGGTCACTTTTGTATATTGCTGTGGTGGGGATGGTTTAAACTCTTACAATTTTCCCAATTTGTTGAAGTCAGGCAGCTTCAACTTTGTCGTTAGCGAATGCCTTTCTCGATATTATTCCAAATGAGTTTATATAATCTTACTGGTGGATTCTGATTCTTTAAGAACAGATTGAAGACACAACGATAGAACATGCAATGTCTTGTCACCCATTTTGGAAATTGGACAGGGAATCTCAAAATTCAACTCTACGAAAGTTCTAAGGAATTTTGTATTTTTCATCATATTTTGTGTTTTTCATCGTATCATTTTCTTAACATCATTCTCAGGGCTTATGTTTTTACCTCTGTTATTAGTTCTCTACGCAAATAGTTAAAACCATTTCTTTACCATTAATATGATACTACGGATTTCATTATTTTAGGTGTTTCTATTTTCTTTTTCCGTTGAATATTTCATGCAAAAGCAACACAATACCATAAGCACTGTAGGGAGTAGGGAAGTGGGGAATTTTCCTCCCTGATAGTTTGGCTAATTGATATTTTAGGAAATAATGTTCTGCCCATTAGACGAGTGAGTGACATTATCTTACCTGTTAAATGTTTTGTTTTAAAGTCAACAGAACATGAGGCAAATAATAGGCAAGTAATATCATTTTTGGCTTCAAACAGTCATTCTAAGATTTTTAAATGATTTCCAACAACTTTTTTGCTTGATCCCTTCTACATTGGGTTTTGCAAAACTAACAGACTAATAGTAAGACCAACAAAACTGCTCTTTGTCATGTGACCAAAGTCAATATCATAAAATCAGAATCAAGCAGAGTTTTGAGGTAGAAATCAGCTAAAGAACTTAGAAGTAATGCATAACTTCATAGTTCAAACAAAAATAAAAAAATGTCAACCTATATTTACTTGGTAATCTTTTCTTCAAGGTAATGTACGCTTCCCAAAGAAAACAAAAAACTGACCCTAGTTTGCATCATAAAGATACAATATAAACATAAACATTAATAAATCTACAATAAAGGACTAAAACTCTCAACTTTTGTTTTCTTGAATCGGCTACTCACCACTCTTGCTGACCACCTTGCCGAAAAAACATTTTGAAAAAAACTATGAACCAGTGAAGTCATAGCATCCAAAAATGTATATCAGTGTTGTAATCACTTCATACAATATTTTGGCCAGAAAAAAGTTAACAAGAGGTAAGGGGCCTGAAATTTCCGTAGAAACATCCAATGGCACACATTTATGACCTGAAAACAGCATAAAACTCACTGAGTATTTTATCACAAAAATGGTTTCGTATAAACTAAAAAGCCTAGTCAGTATACTGCATGCAGTTGCTTTTTTAATACAAAGTGTATTCATGTACCACATTTAACAACGGTCATAGCTTTTTTTTGCAAAATATTTAGTTACATCAGTTGCAGAGTAAAGAATCTCACAAAATTTCATGCAACAGATTCAATGTCATTATCCATTGACCATATTCATTAATGTTCATGTTATATGTCTTGACTTTAGGATACAGTTCACCTGACTAGACTACCTAAAAAGATTTAGCTAATATTTGGAGAACCATTCCAAGAGTTTCAGTTTATTTGTTTTTTCTGTCAATAAAATGAATGTGCCTAATATTTTATGAATTATGATTACGGCACTGCCGTGACTAAATAAATCACAATTTAGGATAACGTCGACAAATTACCAAAAGAGAAAATATTTTTTATGAAGTGCCGTGACTAAATACTTTTTTATTTAGGTTATGGCTACCGTAACTGCATACATGGGGGTTTTTAAAAAATTTTAATTATTAAAATAAACAGTATATTTATTACTATTATTTCTTTAAAAAATATATTGCTTCTAAAATGCGTTGCTGAAAGGACACGTTTCTAAAGCCCGGGTGTCACTATTAGATATTGCATTAGATATCTAATCAGATATTGCTCATATTGCATTTTCTAAAAATCTAATCATGCGACACACATGGAAATTTCTTTTTTAAATTTAGAGAGAGCCCTATTCAAAAGATTTCTAGTAATTATCAAAACAAAAAACTGACGTTAAAACAAGATTTTTTCACAAACAACTTGTAAAAAGACTTCACATTTTTTAAAACAAGGTTTTATAAGAGAAAAAATTGATTTTAACGTTTGTTTTAATCGCAATTTTTTAAAAATTTGTTAACTTAAAAGAAATCAACTTCTTATAAAGTAGTTAATTTTTTTAATTTTAATGAGTTACACTATTAAAGTCAATTGCTTAGAGACATAATAGTCACGTAATAAAAATTTCGCCAAGAAAAAAACAGGGTAAACTAAAAAATTCTCCTACAGGAATTTGAAAAATATAGCAATAGATAATGAGTGTTTTGATAATCGTGTGAATTAACAAAAGTGTAATTAAGAATGTATGTGTTTTCAATATGTTTTTAATAATATAAAAAGAGTTGGTATTTTTTAGCAGGATAGTCCTGATTAGGAAAGCGATGGCATTATCAATAATTATTCGCATAATAAATTTTTTTTAAACACGAACAAAATAAATATGCCATGTTAGATATTAAAAGAAATAAAAATACTGCTTATGGCTTTGATAAACATATATAAAAACTTTCTTTATTAAATTACGCCTCCCAACACTCATTTGAAATGATTTAAACAATATTTTTCTGAAGCGTACATTACCTTTAAATATCGATTTGTGCAAGATGTTCAATGAATTAGTCAATGACGCCATTGTCATTCAATTAAAAGTTGGGAGAGGTAAATATCAGCTAAAAACCTTTCATGACGGTTTACCAGTTATTGAGGAATGTTTTATTCCGGGAGTGAAGGGTTTAAGATATCTTCAACAACACAATTTAAAATTTATTCGGTTATATCTGCGAGATTGTTCGACTGTCTTTAACTGCGAGGATGCGGTCAGCAAATGTGAAAAATGTCTTATTGAATTTTTAGAAAATTGAAAATTGTAATAGGTTCATAATTCTTTAAAATAAGTGAAAAATTAACAAAAAAGAATTTTAATTCACCTTTTAAAGAAAACAATATTTTAACATGGTGGTCTGGTTTAGTCAAGTCAACTAAATCTAACTGCAAACCTGAAATTAGTTAAACTAAGGCCACAGGTCGGCAGTGTAGTGGTAATCAATTAACTGCAAAATCCAATGATAGGTTCATACCAGTAGGAGTTTGAATCATTAGACGGTTTACTCTCGGGTTGTTTAGTAGAGCAACTGTCAATTGATATTTTAGGCACAAATGGAGGCAGCACCAAATACACTAAGACCCCAGAGGGCACCGATATATATAGCAGCCAAGCTTAATATAACTTTATCATTCAGCACGAGGTGATAGGGAGAGGGTTTTGGTTACTTGCGACGGCTCTAGAGCAACAGTAAAAAACGTCTAATGCAAAGATATCGCTAGGAAGACCAGAGTGAAGCAACTCAAGTCTTATGTCAACTGGTTCATCAAATTTTCAGAAGTGCTGTCATAACTATTTAGCTCATTCTTGCTTACTTTCCGAACCTTGCGTGGCATAATTCATGTACATATCCATGAAAATCATTTTCTAATGTGCATTCCTAACCATTACTTGCTATTCTCTGATGTTCGTTTCTTAACCCTATTCAGGTCAGGGGGAGAGGGGGCTATAACTCTTATTTTTTATTATAAATAGTTCATAGCACATATTACAAATTTCTTTTGATTTAAAATGAAACTCCTGTTTCATTTATTTTTTAAATTTCCGCGTAGCGAGAAATTTCTTAAAATGAGCGTGTATTTAAAAATTTCCGTAGGTAAATTTTTCTTA
>JANSTP010264482.1:0-20497 GCA_025330745.1 Cladonema radiatum | reverse complement strand
ACAACATCAACAAAAAACCCCAGAAAATCAGGCGTTTAGTTTCTCTCCACTCTACATTTTGTGTCCGTTAATTTACATAAGGTTCCTCTTTTTCACATCCAGGTAGCAGGTTTTCTTAGTTGATCCCTGTAGGTTCGATATTTGATTCCCATGATTCTTACTTGTTCCTGCCAATTCCTGTAATTATCCAGCTATTTCCAGCACTTTTTATTTATTATTCATGACTTGCAGCTATTTCCAGAATTCTTCAGTTATTATTCATGATGTTTTGATAACTCGAGATGACTCATGACTCATTACATGCGCCAATTCTTTAAATACACTCGTCTCTGAGTCTAGAGTTTGGGCAGACAATGCGATGCAATTGATGATGGCATTACAAAGAAGGTGTGTGGTGCTGAATAGAATGGCAGTTGACGTTCTGTCGAGATGGTGTTGTGAAAAACATATTCTTAATCGTCAAAGTTAATGTCAATTAGTCATGTTGAATTCTGAGCTGTAGCAGTTGTTAAAAGGACGCAAACCAAGATTGAGATGGCTATATTTGTGTACTTTATCAATGAACTGGTGTTGAGGGCGTCATGTAACTTTCTTTTAAGCTTGAAAAACACCATGCTCCATCCGGAAACAGAGACAAACATCTTTATCATGATGCCACCAGCGTTACTGCAATCTCGAATGGTGAAGTGGAAAGTCATTTGTAAGTAAGCAAATTGAATGATTTTATTTTGACGGTTGATAGTGTATATAGGTGTCTCGTGCAAATATTCTGTTGTTGATGCTTTATTTTATTGTTTAGGAATAGAACGATGGTCATTCGAACGTCATGCGCACTTGGCCTTGATGAATTTGGAGATGCGTCTGGCCGGTTGAAGATCCACTAGGACCCATATATGTCTTTGAGAGAAATTGAGATTCTCCAGGAACGGTCTTAGCAATCATCCAACTTGTATGTTTTCTAGGGGCTTTCTTCTTACAATAAACGGATCTTGATTTGTAATATTTTGTTTTGCTTTTCACCGATCTCCGAAGGTTTCAGTAAAGTAACAGCAAAATTTCTTTGAACAGGTGTGACACCGATAGTTGATGAATTTCTTACCTTTAATAATAAATTGTCTCTAATCTTGAAAACAAAATCTTTGATATACGATTAAAATAAATGTCTGATAAATTAATAAAACCAAAAATGTTTATATACAGTGGTTCTTGGAAGAATAGCATTTTCTGATAAGTGAATTGATAAATAAATTGCTGAGTTTGTACAATTCGCCATAGCTAAGATAAGACCAAGCGTTATTATGAAAATCCCTTGTTCATAACCTCGGCGTTACGTCGTGGCCTTTCTTGAATTATAATAATGAAGGTTTTGTTTGAGGCCATCGAGGTTTATCTGTAAGGACCTCTAATGTTGTATTGGTTTGAAGTGGAACCAATAGCTGTTGTTTCAAACCACGTTTATCAGGAGAATCTTCATTTGGAGATTTCTTAGATTCAGTCTTTCTGACTGTAGGTTTATTTGAAGGGTCCTTCTTCTGATATCGTTTGCATACACTTCGGCATGTCTGAAGGATTTTGTCACGATTGGGGTAGCATAAGGTAATAATTATTTCCAGTAGTTTTAACTAGGCCCTGGTCAATATCATCAACTTCAGACCATACTTCATGAATAGATTTGCCTAAGGCACCAATTATTTGGGATGTGCCCGCCGCTGCACTTTCTAAGGTTTTGCCAACTAGTTTTGTAATTCCAGTAATGAGACTAGGCGGGTGCTCTTGATGAATGTCTTTCAATTGCTCTAAAGTGTCTGTTGTTGAAGAAATCAAATATAGTATTGATGGGTACTAAAGCTTAAGTTGATAATCGTACAAGATCTCCGGAGGGAATCCACAAATTGGTGGTAGTGGTATTTTCTTTGTATGATTGAGTGTAAATTTCTTAGCCACAAGTAATCGTGGGTTTCCAGTTTTATCAATCTCATATAGATGATTATTCTGCACACAGAATCTTTACACTTTGGTGTAGGATCTGTTTATCATTTAGTGATAGAAAAGTGGTATGATCACGGGTCAAGTAGTTAGGAAAAAGTAGATAACAAGTTCCATTGATTTGTCTTGACAATTTGATGTGATATTGTGTCACTTTTTCATAGTCTGCTACTACCAATGCATCTCCTGCTTGGAATATCGTTATGCCATCTTTGGGATGTAAGTAGCGTGAAAATTCAGAAGGAAACCTTTGGACTAACTAGCGTATTAACTGGGAGACCTCACTTTGAATAAAGCATAAGGATTCATACTCTGCAATTACTAGTTGACGTTGTGCCATAAACATCTGGGCCATATGGGCTTTAAGATGAGTATTGCCATTGGGAGTGTTCGTTTAAACTTGCTACACCCACCCATGTAGGTCATTGACTTCTCAAATTGATGTGTTATCTTTAAGTTTTGAAGAATGTAGCCATTTTCTAAGATCATTTTCCTTTCACGCAAATTAGTTTTAACTACTGTTCCATCAATTATCAAAGCTGATATTACGACGAGCCTTCCCATTTGTTTAAATTCATGATTACCAAGAGGTCGATAGTTTGAGAACTTGTGGGAGTTGGGTATTTTATAAATTACAATACTGGATGATTTTTCTTTTGGTCGGCAGGATTGAACTTGTTGGCGTTGTTTTCTGGAGGCAAGAGTTACTATAACACAACGGGTGCAGGTTAATTCAGTATGGACCCCAGTATCTTCTCCCCTCAAGAGTACTGACCAACCTCTTCATTGCAGAGTTCTTGTGTTATTTTAAGTTCATAATCGGATGAATGTTTAACCTCTGTGTCCCAAAAACTTTCATCACATTGATAGCTATATTTGAAAGCTTGAAAATGCCATAATGTAATAGGTGTCCGATAAGGCATATAATGATATATATCTGCCCTATTAATCTGTATGACTTCATGAGCTAGGTTTTTGAAATTTTTACACAACTGAATTGCCGGGAAATCATATATACCAAGTGGCATGGTCTTACTGCAGTCATATAATGGTCCCAAATATAGACGTTTATGGTTGGAGTCGGCCATGAGTAGTGGTAGTAAAAGCATTAGGATTACCAAGGTGGACATGGTATGTCTCACAGCAGGTAGTTTGCGTCCAGGTTCTTCTGTGAACAAGGTCGTTTCAGGTGACTGCTGTTCTTTAAATTCTTTAATTAGTTGTAGGGGAACATCCTCTACATAAATCCATGTATTGGGGTTTGTATTGTAATGTATTGTATTGTATTCCATGTATTGTATTGTCATTATGCCATTGAATCTTGTAAAATTGTTCTCCATCAAATTCTTTATTCGACAGGATTTACTTCATGTTGTCACATTCAAGAGGTATTTTGAATTCTTTGGGAAACACCACGTCACCATTCGAAAGTGGTTCAAACTCATAGAATGGTTTAAATCAATTGACGTGAACAATTTCTTTCTTTGGTTTTGCGTGCAAGGTTTGAATTTCGTAATTGACAGGTCCCTTTTGTTGCGTGATGACATAGGGTCCATGCCAAAAATGAAGTAATTTCTTAGAAAGACTCTTTTTATTCTTTGGTGTGAACAGTAAAACTTTATCTTCTATATTGAATGACCTTTGTGTAGCTTTCTTGTCATATTGTAGTTTCATTTGAAGTTGTTGTTTCTCAATACTTTCCTTTGCAATTCAGTGAGTGAGTGTTACACTCTTGACAGTTTGTCTGAAATGGTCTTCAACACTTCTTGACATTTCAGGTTGCTTGTAGAACATTATGTCAGGTAGCAACCTTGGTTAACGGCCATAAAGCCTGTAATACGGTGAATACTTTGTTGTGCTGTGTATGGTAACACCATATACAAACAGAGCACTATGCAGATGTAAATGCCAAACCACCAAATTTGATGCCACATATTTCGAAGTAATTTGTATAATGGTTTTAATAAATCTCTCAGTTAACCCATCACAGCTTGGATGATATGAAGTCATTTGAGTCATCTCAGTATTTATAAGCTTGCACAGCTCTAGCATGAGTTGAGATAAAAAGTTTTTACCTCTGTCTGAAAGGAAAGTCCTGGGTACGCCATGCCTATATACAATGTCTTCGAGAAACAATTGTGCAATGATATGGTTTTCCACACTAGGTAGAGCACGTGCTTCTGCCCACTTAGTAAGCTTGTCTGTAAATACCAGGACATAGCGATTTCCAATAAGAGAAAGCGTGATTGGTCCAATAACATCGCAGCTAACTTGCTGAAGCGGGCTGGAAACAGGTATTGGTTACAAGGGTGCTTTTTGCATCTTTGGTGGTGAATTCTTAATTTTTTACTATGCCTACTATTCAAGACATAAATGCTCTTCGATATAGCAGATCATCTACAAAACTGTATCTTTATTAATTTCAACTATAACAAAAGTCTTTAAACATATTAGAAAAATCCAGATATGTTTTCTTTGTTGCGCCTAATTCAAATCAAATTCTTTTGCCTGATCAAGTCACTAGAGTACGCAGCAGCAGAAGACAACAAAAAGGCTCGGTGTAAACACGCTGTTTACCTGAGTAAGCAACTCGAAAAATCCGAATTCATTTTACAAGGGCTGCTTGCATTAAAGATAAAGCACCCAAACAACAAACGATATCAGACGTTTATTACAAACCAGATAAAAGCAATACAGAGACAGATAGTCCGTATTGACGAATCTAAAGAAAATCATGACGACTCTTGTGTCTGTAACCTACGAGCAAACTGAAGGGAAAATGGTATTAAAGAGTTCGCCAGGAGCAGCGGGTTACGACATACCCGTAACCGGACTGATAAAAAGTCAACAACCCTTCATCCAACCTGGAATAATAACAAAGCTTGAATCCGGGTTACGCTTTACGAAGATACTTGAAGGTTTCTACGTACAATTAAAAGTAAGAAGCTCGCTTGCAGCAAAAGGGCTTCAAGTACTAGGAGGAGTAATAGACTCAGACTATACGGATGAAGTAATTATTTACTGCATCAATTTAAGTCAGTCAGCAATTCGCACATACGAGAAAAGCTACATGTTCCAGTTTATCATATTACCTCATGGAACAATTCCTGAGGGAA
This sequence comes from Cladonema radiatum, assembly GCA_025330745.1. Classification (NCBI taxonomy): domain Eukaryota; kingdom Metazoa; phylum Cnidaria; class Hydrozoa; order Anthoathecata; family Cladonematidae; genus Cladonema; species Cladonema radiatum. Next base: position 15,395 of record JANSTP010264482.1, on the reverse strand, counting down.
GAGTAATACAAGTAAACAGATCAAGAAATCTTAATGAAAGACTAGAAGATTACCTGTTGAAGCAGATCAACACAAACGAAGTAAGAACTGCTGAATTAAATCAATTCGGACAGTTACACATTACAGTTAATAGAAATGACGTAATGGTTGAAGAAAATCCCGCGCAATCAGATGATGACACGAATGATGATTCATCAAAAACAAACATCCGCTCGACATGCCCATATAAGGCAAGAAGACAAATACGCTTCTGAACGAGCAAAAGAATATATAGTAAGTTTTATTGTAAGTAAGTCATTCTCACAGTGAACATTCATAGAGTTAACATCTCATCAGCATTTGAGCTTACTTACATTGACATTCATATAAAAAGTTTCTGCAACTACTACTAGCATTGAGTTGAAGAAAAACTTGCTTATTGGAACAATTCTGATTTGCAAACATACTCATCCGCCTAGTAGCGCATTGACAGTGGAAACGCGCCAAAATTTTTTTATATCTGGCGCCCGATGAGGGACAACTTGTAAGAAGTACACACATCATATCATATAGTCAATAAAGAAACAATTTCTTTATTCATTATCATTCATAACTATTCACTCATACAATCAACATCTCAAGAAAAGACATCAATATTCAATACATGTACTCTGAACCTTCAAGGAAACAATTTTCTTGACCGAGTATATTGAGAACCATATTCATCACATACATCATACATTTATCACCCAACGAAACCGAGCCTCAGCTGCGATAAAATATCCACTGAGAATCTTGGCTAGTTGAATAATTCTTCACTAGAACTCACTTTCTTAACAATTAAGGAGTGAACTTCAGTAAGAACCATATCACTGTGAATGACAAATTATAAGTAATTAGTTGTAAAGAGTATATTAAAGACATATATTATACGGAGTTGGTTTAATTAAAGATTTGAAATATATTATACCTATTTCAATTCTGAAATTATATGAGTAGTTATGTCATCCGTTAAGAGTTTGCCAATTACTTATGAAGACACTAAAGAATGCATGTTATGCTATGGACCAAATGAATCAAGAGCCCACAAGGTGGTTAATGCGGTAAGAAAATCTTACGATTCATTAATCAATACCATACGCAGTAACAACGTCACGGTAGGAGATCTGGAATCATATAAGGAGGCAGAAGGACTTACGGACCAACAATTGGTCGATTGGGCTAAGTCTAAGGACATAGACAATAAGATCGTTGACGCATACTTGGAAAAGAGATTTAAGAAAGAACAAAAGGCATTAGATAAGGCGATTAAGAGAGGAAGGAGCCGATCGAGATCAAGATCACGATCTCGCAGTAGGTCTAGATCTAGAAATAGGGAAGGTAGGAAGAACTCAGATGCACTAGACACTGTCATTTCCGACAATCGGAGTGATACCTCTAGGAGTAGCCTTTACCCTAGTCTGGATCAACTCCCCAGTTACAATGAATCACAGAGGGTTAATGTGATTACAACGGCACAAGTTCCACCTGCAGAAGGAATGAGAGAGGTTGCGCAGAATATTATAAGGAATCTGCAAAACTCTAGGGCAGATTTAATACAGGAATATAATTCCAATCAAGGGAATAGGGATAGAGTCGAACGACTACTGGCCAGCAATGAAATAGCCATCAACGCATGCAGTAACTTAAACGACCTGCCACCATCTCAAATAGATAACCCACAAACAGAAACATTTTTTGCCAACATGAATAGGCGAATACTAGCTAACGCACCGGAACAATTGGTACAGACCCCCATAGACCTGCAACCCAGGGCGGTAATACCAGCACCACCACAGGGAGCACTAGAAGTTGCCGAAAGACAACTTGAAGAAAGGCAAGCTAGGGAAACAGATAGGGCCCTAGAGGAGGCTAGGAGAAGAATAGAGGACACAATGAGTCAAATGATGGAAGATCAAAGACAAACGAGACAAATATATAGGGACTATAGGCAGGAAGTCCAAGAACAACTAGTGCAAAATGACCAGAGATCAAACGAAATACTACAGGAAATAGCTAGGCTAACTACCAACTAGAAGCTTTTATTTCCCTAAATAATGACATCCTAGGAATATTGGACAGATGGCAGAATCTAGAGAGTGACAATGAGAAATCTGTGCTGATAGGTCAACTAAGATCCATAGTAGAGAGGATAAGAGATAATGCCCTAACCATTGCCAGGGAGGCAAATGAGGTACAACAAAGAGCTAATACCAGAGACCGTGAAATTGATGCCCTAAAAAACCAAATAAATCAGATAAACCGTACCGTTGTTGATAACCGCAATACCATAACTAACTATGCGGACCGAATAAGTGAGCTCAATACGGTCAATGAGAATTGCTTAAACGAGATTTCCCGTCTGACAGTGAGCCTTGCAGACTCCACAATGGAGATTGCTCGTCTCAGAGATAGATTAGGTGTAAAGATCGTAAATTCCGGAAGCCCTAGCAAGTCGGCAACACACAATGCGTTGTCCGATGATATACCAAGTATGTCAAGCCGGAGGGGCCTAAGGGTGAGCGACTATACGCTGAAAGTTGATAGGTTGACAGATGGTGGGATAAACAGTTATCTCACCGAAGGAGAACTTAGAAAGGCCGAGAAACGAGCTCGAAATCTAGAAGAGGGAGACGTTCCCTTTTACTGGTGGTACGTCTACCAGACAAATAAAAAAACGGTTCCGCAGAATATACCTTATGAGGATATGACCTCAGAAGTAGAAAGGTATGTCCGCGAATTAAACAATGAGTTGCGACACCGAATAAGACAAGGGCAACCGATCCTATCGTTGAATAAAGTAATATCGATCTATAATGACCAAGGACATCAGACTTACCGAGATGAACCGGAAGGAGATAGACCAGGACCAAGTGGGTACCGACCACCGAGACCCCAAATAGGCATATATGGAGATACCAGGCAGATAGCATTAAGAGACAACCAAGATGAGGAAATGATGGTTAATGTCGCAATGATCGCTAACAGTGAGGATTACGCCACACAAGTATATGACCTTGGACAAAGGATACAGGAACAATTCCGAGATAACAACTGGGAAAGTCCTGATACCCAAAAACGACGTATCAAAGCCATGTACGGATACACTCCCGGATACGGAGTAGTGATGGAGACGTACAACAAATACCCACAAATCACACCGATGGGATTAGCCAACGAACTGAAAGACGTGGCGACTGAGATGCAGTTAGCCAAGCAACGCGAAAGAACGTCATATACGGACATTCCGGTAGAACGAATTCAAGCCGGAACGACGTACTACAAGACAGCACCACAAAGAACGACGAGCATGACAAGTCCTCTAGGTAACAATTACCTTAAGGAAAGTCAAATACCAACGGAGACGAATAAAAGGTCAAACCTTAAAAAGCCTTTTATTACAGCAGAATTCGTCACGAAATATGACGTATCATCCGACATAAATGTGCAGGACTGGATACAACAACTCGCCGTATACCAGACAGCGACAGGGACGAGTGATGCCGACATGCCAATCGTGGCATACACACGTTCAATGGACACTGTTCAGGCATTTTTGGCAGACAATCTGACAAAACCATGGTCTGAACTCAAGGCGATGTTGATAAAGAGATATGGTCCCAGTAATAATTTACTTGCAACTATCCAGCAGGTAAGGGATCTGAAGCAGAAAGACATGACGAACAAATCGGCGAAAGAATTTACCAATAGATTCAACAAATTGGTAAGATATGCCGGTATAGCGGGAGATGTAAATCTATCCGTGATGTACCTTGACGGACTCACGGAAGACATACAAAAACAGATTATGGTCACCCAATCTATTAGGGGGAAAGGAATGGATTTAGATGAAATTCAGCGCTTGGCACAAGATTACGACGCTATTATCTACAAAAAGCCAGCACTACAAGAAGTAAGTAATAAGTCGACTGCCGAGATATTAAACAAGAAAAGAGAGGAAATAAGACCGAACAGACTAGAACTAGGAAGACAGATGCCTCCTAGAGCCGAGAACGGCAGATTTATGGCAAATACCAGAACAACCAGAAACTATCCAATCAGAAATAATAGAACCAATAGATTACCGCTAAGACCGACATTTAAGAATAATAGACAATTCCAGAAACCACCGCCGAAAGAGGCAACGCCAATACCAGTGAGGACTGAACCGCCCAAACAAGTCAAAATAGAGGTACAAGATAGGAGCCAAATAACATGCTGGAGATGCGGAAAAAAAGGACATTACAAATCAGAATGCCAGGCTGTAGTAGCGAAAGTCGATACAATATCGCTTTCCTGCAATAAGGTTGGTTTAACCGAGTATGCCCAAAGAAATCTACCATCAATAACCATTTCCACCAGAAATGGTACAACGAAAGAATTTCTGGTAGATACAGGATCAGAAGTAAACCTGATCTCTGAAGAATACGCAGACGAACTAACAGCTACGGATCCGGAGAATATAGTCGAATACCCATTCAGTAAGACGTTGCAGAGCTTCGATGGATTTAAAGTCAAATCCGCACAAGGAGCAGAGGTAAGGATGCAAATACCGACCTACGACTCAGACGACAACCAGAGAATGGTCGAGCAGGTGATTCCGTTTATCAAGTTCGGAAACGTGAATATTCTAGGCAGCGCATTCTTTGCTCGGAATAACGCACTTCTCGACTACGCAACTGACCCACCAGACTTAGTGATTGACTACGAAGATGCAATCGAAAACGTTATGGACCAGGAATCGGAATTTGATAACGACCCAAACTAGTTAGGCTTTTGGGAGTAGCCATTAACCCAGCTAGGATAAACAGTGTCAGGACCGGACCGGACAAGAACATTCACCAGAAGGAATTGGATACAATAATAAAGACTTACCAAGAAGTTGTAGACTACAACAAACCATGTAGCTATCCAGAGATCGACATAAAAACCACAGGCGAACCCATAAAGCAAAAATACTATACCACCACACCGAAGAAACAAAAAGCAACTGAAGAGGTAATAGAAAAACTCAAGAAACAGGGAATACTCGTGGACAGCGACAGCCCATGGGCATCGCCCTGTATCGTCGTTGAAAAAGCTAACGGCTCATGGAGATTATGCGGAGATTACAGAAAACTGAACGCAATAACGATAAAAGACAGCTTCCCTCTACCAAACATTGAAATGCTTTTTAACGCAGTAGGGGAGCAGAAACCAAAGTACTTTACTAAGTTAGATATGGAGCAAGGTTTCCACCAGCTGAAGCTATCAGAAGATGCAATGAATAAAACAACCATCAGCACATCGCAAGGATTGTATAAATACACAGTTATGCCATTCGGTATAACAAACGCACCTGCGATATTTCAAAGAGCAATGACACACTACCTCGCACCATTCCTGAAGACGGGAAAGGTTTTGGTGTTCATAGACGACATCTTAATCTTTACCAAGACGTTAGATGAACAACTGGAAATCTTGAGGCCCATGTTCACAATGTTCATGGAAAATAACCTCAGGCTGAGACCAGAAAAATGCGAATGGCTAGTGGAAGAGACAGATTACTTAGGGTTTCACCTATCAGCGAAAGGAGTAACCCAGACACCGAGAAATCTCTCAAAGATCAAGAAAACAAAACTACCAACTAACACAAAAGAACTACAAGCAGTCATGGGATTGTTTGGATTTTATAGGCGCCTGGTGCATAGATATAGCGACAAGATAGCTCCATTATCAAATCTCATAAGAGGGAAGGATAGAAAGAATCCAGAAAAAATAGAACTGAACGAGAAGGCAGTCAAAGCCTTCAATTCACTGAAGCATGAACTGTCAAAAGTCAAGATATTGGCTTATGCTTAACCTGACGTTGATTTCATGATGTACACTGATGCGTCAAAGATTGCAATCAGCTACGTTTTAACTCAACCGTTCGCATTGTCCTGCAAATGCGATGACACGCCAAGGAAGCCAATAGCAGGGATGAACATCGTTATCGAGACTAAAAAGCAAACCCGTTGCAACAATTGCAACAAGGTACTTTTAGTCGAAAAACCGATCAAAATGGATTCAAAGATGCTGCCAGAGTACGACAGAAATAGGGAAGACTCAGAAACCTTTAGCTCCACAAAGTTAGAAATGAGAGCAATTGAGTTCGGTCTAGAATCAACAAGGATATACACCAGAAATCGGAAAATCAGAATATACACCGATAACAACAACTTGGTAACAGCAAAAAAGCACCTTGCAAAAGTTGGCACTGCCAACAGTATCTTTAACCTTCTATCGGAATATAATGCGGAACTCATATTTCTTCGCGGAACATACAACGTTCACGCAGACAAGCTCTCGAGGGTGATGTTTTGCGAAGATTGATTTTCCAATTTTCCAACAAAAATTGGAAGCAGAAATAATAATAAAAAAAAAGAGGAGGGTGCTTGATTAACCCAACTTGCAAGTAAAAATTGAATTGAAAAGAAGAATATGGCAAGAAATAATAGTACAGTTATGAGGTATAGAAGCTTCGCCTAGCTTTGATTGTAATTGTATGGAAGTTATTTAAAGATGGCAAGGAATGGAGGTAATACTAAGGTCTAGAAGCCTCGCCAGCTTTGATTAGGATTACAAGTAAATCATTCAGAAAATGCTCCGAGTGAAGTTGTGTAGGAGCTATGGCAAGGATAACAGCAATAGGAAAGCGGTATAGAGGAATCGCCCACCTTGAGTAACCTATTGCGAACTTATTAATAAAATGGCAACAGGTAATAGCAGTAGGAATGCGGTTTAGAGGAATTTGCCAACCTTGAGTAATCTACTGTGGTACGTACCGAGTAAATAACGGAAACAAATAACCGAAACAAATAAAGATAATATCCCGAGTGAAGTTGTGTAGGGATAGAACCACAAAAAAGGCAAGGATAATAGCGATGGGAAAGCGGTCTAGAGGAAATCGCCAGCCTTGAGTAACCCATTGCGGAACTTATCATGCTCCGAGTGAAGTTGTGTAGGAGTCAAAGGCAAGGATGACAGCAATGGAAAAGCGGTATAAGGGAAATCGCCCACCCTGAGTGATCCATTGTGGAACTCATCAACAATAACAATAGTTCCGAGTGAAGTTGTGTAGGAACAAAAGAATCAATTATTTATACAAAGACGTAACAAAAGTTACAAAAACAATAACACACCCATAAAGAAGTTCAGTCATGGACAAACAACCAACCAGTACGGACATGAAAGAAACAAACCCAAAGTCAAATAGCAATAGTATCTTCAAAGATGTCCAGCTATTAAAGGTCTCGTTTATCATATTGGGATCAGCAATAGCTATGATACTATTAATAATCACGTTGCGAGAAATAAGAGACGGTAGAGAACTCAAACAATTTGATTCTCGAATAAGCAGATTGAAACTCGCAATCAAGAACCAACATAGCAACACACGAGAAAGAAGGCAAACTACGAGCAGCACGATTGACTGTAGAAACGGTCTAACACAATGTTACCGTAATGCTACCTGCTGCATGCAGACAACAATGCCTACATGTTGCAACCATGTATCTGCCGCAGATACTGGATTAAAGAAGATCGACTGTAACAGCGACCAGAGAGTAGTTGCTGTAGAAGACCAAAGATCAAAGAAAGTCTACCTGGCTTGTGCAGCCAAAGAAAGACCAGAATTTACAGTTAACGATGCATCTGATGGTGGGGAAGTATGCCTCAGAGGATATTGCTATACCCTACCATTCACCACCAAACAGATAGGATTCGACAAAAAACAATATGTCTACTCCACATTCAGGAAGGATGAAAAACCAAGGCAGTTAAGATATACAGAAGTATATCCATGCAAAGACAGGAAAACAGGATGCTTGAAAAGTCAGGAATGCTGTGGCACTGTGGACAATCCGCAATGCTGTGAGTATTCACATTCAACAAGCCGAAGATTTTGCTACGATGAATACGTGGTCTATAAAAACAAAATGACCACTTGTGGAGACTTCTCACCTATTCTAAAGAACGATGAAAGGCTCAAAGAGTACCAATTACCAGGATTACCAGGCTTGTATGTCAGAGGAGATACAAGCACAGATAATAAACTAGTATACACCTATGAGAAAGCAAAGTCAAGAAAGAGAATAATATCTCCAACTCACCAAACACCAAACAAATGTTATGACAATTATACCACCTGTGATTACAACCAAGTCTGCGATTACAGAGTGAGGTTAAAAACCCATGGTTGTTCACCCATTGATCTCTTAGACGGATCTGTAATATGCCCGTCCGGAGAATACATCATGACAGACATTGCAAACAATAAAGTGAAATGCGATATAATAACAAAGGATAACAAACCCAGGAACCATGAAAGAAATACAGTTCCGAATACATACAAAGGAGCGCTCACTACTATTGGGGAAACAAGACCATAAAAAGAGACCAAATGCTGTTTGTCCACAATTCATTCAGCAACAGGAGAAGTATTATCAGGAAAGAAACCAAGCAATGCGACAATACCACTGCATGCACCATAGACCAGATTTGTTGTTATGTAGCATCACAAATGAAATGCTGTGACATTTATCAAGGAGATTGCAAAGCAGAACTAAGTCAGCTATTTCCTCTTTACGAATTAACAGATACTGGAATGTTACCACGATTCAAGGTAACTAAAGCAGCTCCAAAATGTATCCCTTACACTGAGAAATATATACCAGGAGGAAGAGGAAAACTAACATGTGTAAGATCATTCCACGACAAAAACAGAATATGCCTAATAGGAGAACCGCCAGTACAAGAAGGAACAAAATTGTACTCATTCACCTATGATCAGAGAACAGCAAAGGAGGGAATAAAACAACCATCCAAGAAGTACAAGAATCCATTTCCAGAGTACGTCCCTAAATTCTGGAAGAAATGCATCGATACAGAACTATTCTGTAGCAAAGATAAAATATGCGATTCAGGCACAGGAATGTGTTTTGAGTATGCTAAAGGCAACAATTGCCCAGAGAAATGCTCCAGCAATTGCATCAGGGAAATTAGAAATGGCACCATAGGAAACAAGTGCCAGAAATTTAACCAACAATATGCTAACAAAAATGTGTTAGCAGGAACAGAAACATGTTTAACGAAGAAAAATCTATGTGCAGTAGTTTACCCACCAGGATTCCGAAACGGATCCAGATACGCCTTTAGCTACTGGTACGACCTTAGCAAATTTAGCCAAGGCACAAGACCGTCAGTAGTGAATCCAAACACCACAATTGGATGCGTACAGAAGAGACATAACTGTACGAGCACTACCCACTGCTTACAAGGAGTATGCTGTATAAATAACGAACTACCACAATGCTGTCCGTTGCTACACGACTCTCCAACGCAAATATGCGGACGCAAGTTCGTAAAAAGAACGAAGGATGGAAACATAATAAAGGAGGTATGCAGTTGTAACTACGAGCTCATACAATATGAGACGGCCACCATTTGTCAAAAACAATTTGGTGTGGAATACTGCCGACAATCACCTAAAAAAGGAGATCTGACGGACGCTCATATTTTGTTTACAACGCAAGGATCAACCGACAGGTTAGTGACGCCTACAACGCCACCAACCACGCAAACACCAACTTACATACCAGAAGAACACATAGTAATCTTCACCCGAATAGATACAACGAAGTTTAATAGTTCAGCAGTAAGGTATGACGGAACCTACAACGATTTCTGTTATATCAAAAGAAATGACGAAAGAAAAACGCTGAACTCTAATTGCAGTAACAATGCAATCCAAAAATACAAAGATGGAGGACTACCCATCAGCATTACAGAAAGGATTAACTCAATCCTGCCCAAAACATGTAGTTACAGTCACAATGACACCAACTACTATGTGCCGGATAGAAACAAAGCAAGACATGATTGTCAGAATTACCTGGTTTGTAAAGAAAATCCAGAAGTTTTGACATTCTCCAAGAATATGCCACCGGCATGTACGGAAGTACAAGATATTCAGAAATGGTATAATGGTTTATACAATATAAACTATGACACCGTACACGACGGATTAGCCATCCGGCTTAAAACAGGATACCAGTCAGTACACTTAATAAAAAAACTGACGGAACATCCTCATCTACCTAAACCTGACATAGTTAAAATAAACGTTACAATAACAAAGAAGGAAACCTGCAAAGAACCTTCGACCATATGTGAATTATGGGAAAGAATAGGAATATGCATTCCAAATGCTGATATCAATTTGAATGGTCACCAGATTACCAAAGTCATAATAGACGAAGTATGCCCATCGACATGCCAAACATGTCCACCCATTCAAGCAAGATATAGAAGAGCCACAGGGAATTGCTCTACAAAAGGTATAGACAAAGAAGACTGTTATGAAGAAAAACTATTGACACAATGCCAACCAGCTGACCCATGCAGAAATCACTTCAACAAAGAAGGATACTGTACAGTTACCAATGGGAAATGCCCAAAAAGCGCTTTATTAGGTAAAGTGTTCAACTGTAAGAAGAAAAGAAATATAGTTATGTACGATCTATCGCTAAAGAATACCATAGCAATAGATCAATTGTTGCAGAATCGATATCAAGCAACGGTATTCAAATACCAACCTGACACTAGTATCATAACAGGAATACTAGTAAGCATGTTCACTTACTCATCGGATAGGAAAGTTGCCAGAAAGACTAGACCCACTAAACGACAATTGCTTAGTGTGTACCAACTTTTCGTGAACAATGGAAAGAAGTCAGGAGAAACACCTGTGTACACCACGGGAGAACAGTATTTCTACGAGTCAATAAATGCTAAATGGGAAGGTAGTAACGACTATCTAACGTCTAGTGATACCACCAGGTGCCTCAGTTTCAACTCGCTTCAAACTGAAGAAGAAAACCAAAAGATATATGAACTATATCATGACAAGAATATACAGGTTAACGACACGTTAGCTAAAAAGACGAGGTATTACAACGATGGCAATAACACGATCTGCTATGATGGTATGAATACAATATTCTACCTCAGACCGAAAAACCATACAGAACTAGACTTTCAGCTAGTAAAAAGAAACATTGAAGTAAGGAACTATACAGACATAATCCAGATAGAAAGTCTGAACGTAGCGTCATATGAAAGAATGCAAGTCAACGGCATCTCGATATTACAAGACAATCTTGTAATAGCACCGGTATTGAGCACAGCTGCTCAGATACAACAACTTAATATCTCATCAAAGATTGTGAGAAAAACGGACGCCGACAAGCTATGGCAGAACAATGACGTGCTGTCAACACTGCAAATACGCAAAAAATTGCAGAGCCAACAGAGAGACATTCGTAAGTTAAGAAAGTTAACTTATGGCATAATGCAAGAAGAGGGATTCATCTCCAACGACAAACATTATACGCATCAGCAAATCCTAGGAGACTTGTTAGCCAGTTACGAATGTGAAAATATCACAGGATACCTGCCAATATATGAAAGATGGATAAGACACCAGTGTTTCCAAGAGATACCAATTGTCTTAAATCCGAAAAGTATAACGGTCAACCAAACGACAAGAAAATGCATATATTATCCAGCCATACCAAAGTTCTTAGTCCAGCTAACCAAGTACATTGACAACAAAACTATAATGGTAAAAGGAGAAAAAGTCAAAGTAACCAAAGAAAACTTAATGAAGTTACTGATAGAAGTTACCAAGAACGGTAGCAACCTTACAAACGGATTACCTGACAATGACAGGGTAACCAAAGACAGAGTTCTGACAGAATTAAACAGACAGAAAGTCATCATTCGATGTCCTGAACACTATGATCCAGAGAACGTTAAGTTTGTAGATGTTCTCACCAGAAGAATTGTGCTGTCTCCGATCGTCACACAATGTGAGGATTTGACGCCAATTTTCATTAAGCATGGATCAAGATATTACGAAGCATCTCTAGACATAGGGATAAAAGAAATAAACAGTTCTAGAATTCGGGTATACAATATAACCGATTTAGAACAGGAACTTACAGTTCAAAAAATTAGTGAACTCACAGACACCTACTGGACACCCAGAACTCCACCCATCAATAGACATCTCACGATAGCAGCAGCTAATCTAAAGAATGAAGAACTCAATTTTCAGTTCAGCAGAATTGATAAAGAAGAGACTCTTAGAGAAAGACAATACGACATGAACCTAAGGGACTTAGGAGATCGTCTTAGAAAGAAAGAGGAGATTGACTGGAAGGAGGCACTCCAGATTATATCTGAAGTCAAAACCGAAGTCAAACGAATCTATCAAATTAACAATAAAAGATATAAACAACTGATCAGGGAGGTAACGGAGCTCGAAACTAAGTTAGACTCGCTATCCCAACAAGAAGAAAAATTGAAGAAGTTCGTAAGAAACGAAAATAGAACATTCACTCTGCAGATAGAGGAATTAACCAGTAAAGAAGCAAAATTGGCAAAGGAAGAATATCGCCTGGATTCCATAATAACTGATTTGAGGGGAGAACAACTCAAACTCAAAGAAAAAATCAGTGAATTAGAATCCGAAACAGCAAACAACACCCAGCAGATACAACTATTATTGCAGAAATACGAGTTACTGCAAAATAACATAACTCGCTTACAGGTACAAAATAAAGCGATAAACATAGAATTGAAGCAACATTCCAATGACATAGATCACCTACAGAATAAACAGCTGATACTCGAGACAGCAGTATCAAAAAATAAGCAGCAAATCCTTATTAACAAGCAGAAGATCGCCAATAATACAGTGAGAATCCTTGACAACCAACACAAAATCCATGTGTTACAGAAAGGATTGAGGAAAGAAATCCAAGACAGAAAACAAGGGGACGAAAGAACGCTGAAGAATGCCAAGATCTATACTGACAAAGCTATAGATCAAAATAATAAAGATCAAGATGACAACACCAGCGGATTCTGGAATGACATCTCATCATTCTTCTCAGATATCTGGAATGGAGTTAAAAATGGCATTGGAGGAATATTCTCAGCTATATGGAAAGCAATAGAGTTTATCTTGAAACCATTACTGATAACTCTAGCTGCATTACTGGGTTTGTATATAATATACAAACTAATAGTATATTGCACTCCAAAGGTAATAAATTCAGTCAAAAAGATGAACAAGAAATCGTTTCAATCAGCCAGGAAACTACTCAACAAAAGAGGAGAAAGGATACCAAACTATGAGGAAACGAAGAAAATTGCCTTGAATGAAATAGTAAATAATTTCATACGAGGTAAACCCAATGAGGAATCATCCTTTTATGACATTTTGAAAGATCCTGAAAAGATTGACGAAGTAAAAAAAGAATTACCCTATGAATATCCGAAGTGGGTAAAGAATTATTTCAGCTGTTGCAAAACCTGTCAACAGACATACCCCGATGATGTGGTATTGGAAAATTTAAAAGACAGAAGTGTTGCCGTAAACAACATAAGGACAATCCTTACGAAGAGAAAAGACGAAGAAACAACGGATGATGGAGAGCAAATTAGGGTGAAATTTGCAAATACCAAAACGGTGAGGAAATACCAAGCTTAATGCCGCAAAGCAATAGAATTTCTTGTACAATACTTGAAAATTCCTACGTTGCTAGGCAAAATATCAGAAATCAAAACATTGAGTTATTTTCTTGTACAATGCTTGAAAATTCCTCGGTTGCTAGGTAAAATAAAACTTTGAAAAATCATCTGCCAATGTTTACATAACAAAATAACTTATGTAAACAAACCATAAAAATCTATTTTCAACTACTCAGAAAAGTAAACAAACACTTCCAAAAGCTTAATTAACTGAGTAAACAAACAAAAGTGAAATGTTTTGCTCTTGACAAAACTGCTTTAGTATAAAAAGGCGGTTTTAAAATATGGAACAACTAAATTTAGATGAATTTATCTTTGATTTCGAGGTAACATCACCAATTATAGATAATATCGCATTTGGTGATTTCAATAGTAAACTCGAAGAAGAATTTAGTCGTTTGAAGACTATTGTAGAAAGTGAAGGTGATACGAACAAACAATTTGTTGTACCACCGACAGTTAGTAACGACAAAGAAGAAGAGCGAAAGACAGTATTAGTTGATAAACAATTTATCGACTGTAAAAATACTGAGCAAAAAGAAGAAACGGATTTAGTGTGCCACGAGGAATTCGTAGCGGAACAAATCCACCAAAGTCCAAGTAAACAATTTACGGAGGACAAAAGTAATAACGCTGACGGACAATCCGACAGCCAGAAGAAAGTCAGTAAAGTAGAGAAAACAGTTCGGTTCCACGTGCCGTATAAAACGCAAAGCACGGATACGGAAACAATTTCTGTAAACGAACCAAAAGAAGGAACAATTCCTTCTAAAGACAAAGAAAGTATTAGTAAAACTAGAAACCACGGGACAGTCCCTGGACAATTGAGAGAAGTTAAAAGGAATCAGTTTGAGTTATATCTCGAACAAAACTTAGTATTATCAAAGAATCGAAGCAGTACAGTGAAAATCTACAATAGATTGCCCGAAGACTGTACGATAAAAGCATTCAACAAGTATATAAAAATTCATTTCATAAACATCAAAAAAGGGCTTATTGGTATCAAACCTGTTATAAGACACTTATTCAGGAGACATAGGCCCATTGCATTGATATCACAACCCGAAGTTGTGAAAAGCATAGTAGTAAAACTATCAAAAGAAATAAGCAAAGAGGAATTGTTGGTAGAAGATAACTTTCACGAGTGGAAAGAACGACCTTTCTTCGACACCAGCAAAAGATTTCCAGAAAGAAACCCAGATTACAATAATCAGGGTAAAACAGCTGAGCATTTCAGCTATTTATCTTACAAAACCAACGTCAGCTACGTACTACTGATCAAGTCACTAGAGTACGCAGCAGCAGAAGACAACAAAAAGGCTCGGTGTAAACACGCTGTTTACCTGAGTAAGCAACTCGAAAAATCCGAATTCATTTTACAAGGGCTGCTTGCATTAAAGATAAAGCACCCAAACAACAAACGATATCAGACGTTTATTACAAACCAGATAAAAGCAATACAGAGACAGATAGTCCGTATTGACGAATCTAAAGAAAATCATGACGACTCTTGTGTCTGTAACCTACGAGCAAACTGAAGGGAAAATGGTATTAAAGAGTTCGCCAGGAGCAGCGGGTTACGACATACCCGTAACCGGACTGATAAAAAGTCAACAACCCTTCATCCAACCTGGAATAATAACAAAGCTTGAATCCGGGTTACGCTTTACGAAGATACTTGAAGGTTTCTACGTACAATTAAAAGTAAGAAGCTCGCTTGCAGCAAAAGGGCTTCAAGTACTAGGAGGAGTAATAGA
>JANSTP010264460.1:0-10978 GCA_025330745.1 Cladonema radiatum | reverse complement strand
AATTTATTTTTGCCTGTGTATTCTCTGATATCCATCTTCTGATCTTGCTATATTTGATGAAGCTTTCGGTTTAATAATTTTTCTGACGAGACAGGTGTGAGAAATACCAAGCTAGAGGATTTCTTTTGTGTTTATGCCGTAAAATTAGCATGTTCTGCACCTCCTTGGTTTTACTTTTACAGCACAGTTGAAATTTTAAAAGATCCTGATTTTGAATAATTACTTCCATTAGGGAGGAAATAATATTCCGATTTTTAAATGCAAAATCGTAGTAAGATTCAAAGTATATTATATAGTATTTGGAAATAAAGATATCGAAAATCTTTACTTCAAGCATTCAAGAGTGTTTCTTCATTGCCTCCTATCCATCTACTTTTTTCAATGACTTTGGTGTTTGAGATAATTAAAGGTGTATACATAAACACCCTGAAAATTGCATGTGTAAGTCTATCATACAAATCTCAATAAGTTGTGATTTTTTATTTTCTGTCCCATTGAAAAGCGTCACATTGTTTTCATAAGGTGGGTTCGAAATTTAAAAAAACTGGTTTGTGTAAACAACAAAACATAGAGTTGAAAAAAGCGTGAGAAGGGAAAATATCTTTTTATTGTGTAAGAAGAAAAAGTTCGTTAGGCAAATTCTAAATCAATTTTGGAGTGAGACATGAGAACATGTTTAAGATTGCAAAACTTTATGAATACATCTAGTAATATACGGTCAAATCTCTGATGAGTGGGTACCGTTGGAGTTCCGTGTTGTTTGTCGGGGAGAAATAAATTGTCCGCTAACTTGAGCTGTCTGTCTTTTAATGTGTCTGTTCATTAGAGCTTTTACTGTATCTTATTACGCCAGTTTTATTCTCCACGATTACTTGAGTACACGCTTTTTTTCATGCTGTTCTTAATTTTTAGACGAAAATTAAGCTGAAATGTTCTTAATTTGTAAACAATATGCTGTAAACGCGTTTTAACATTTAAAGAACGCCGTTCTTAAGCGGTCCGACGAACGGCCGTTATGCATGCTTCAAACGCAAAATGGAACGTTTTCCGAACGCTATTTGGCGTCATGAAATGCGATTCAAACGGAAATTAATGAAGTTCCTTAAATTCGTAACGGCAGTCACATATGTAAGTCAAATTAAGAGAGGTAGTGTTTATCACAGTTTCAACTGTAGCACCTCAATTAAATAACTTTTGAATCTTTCTTGTATACTTTTTATTCCTTGAAGGTAGTGTAATACTTAAAATTCAATTTTTTTAAGGTTCATTTCAATTAAAAGTGAACTCAAAATTTTTTGTTTGTTCTAGAGATGTTTAGAGTTGAAAAATGATGTCATAAAAATGAATTCAGTATTTGCAAATTTGAATTTCTAAATAACTTTAAAGGTATTCTGAAATATAAAACTAAAGCTACTTAAATACTTCAGAAATGTTATACAAACTAAGAATAACTCAGCGGTGTTAAATTAACTAAATTAAAATAAAATCAGCCAGGAACAAGATAAACAACAAATAAATAACTTGAAGTTCAGAGCCTTCCTTGTGCAAGTATGTTGTTGATAAGTTAATTTTTTAGCTTCTTCCAATCGCTAGGTTCTAGGCTCCTATCAGTTTTTTCTTGGAAAAATGGAAACTAGTTAATAATACGTGTCATAGTTGAGCAACATACTTAGAAATTATAGAGATATTACTTGAGTTAGTGCATATAGCATGTATTGGTAGATATTAGTATATGATAGTACTATTTGTAGACTTTTGTTCCACAGCAATTAATGCATATAGTAAATTTTCTGCAAATTTCCTTCAAAAAAAGATTTTCTCTCCATTTTTTTGATATGTCATGATACAATTTCCTAGAAGTCGTTGAAATATATTTTCTTAGAAAAAATGAGTTGTTTTTTCCCAGAATTTTCATTTATAAACATTGAATTATTTAATCTTGAATAAAAATCTTTTATTTGAGAAATTTTTATTTGAGAACCTTTCTCACTTTTTCACTCATTTCAGGGCCTATTCTAGAAAATTAAGGCAGCGTCTGGTTTTTATGAAAAGGACACAAAATATTTAGAAAAACAAACTAAAAATAAACTTTTTTCACCTTTTCTGATTTAAAAGGGCAAAAAATATAGTCTTAAGAGGTAGGGCAGGGTCCGATATTCGGATGGATTAAGGACCTAAAAAAGGGACTGCATTTTGATAAACTTGACAAACACTTAAAAAACAACTCCTAATAAACACAAACTCATGTGGGTATTAAAGCATAGCTCGTATTTACAATAACCATAAAAATGTTTGAAATATTAGCGAATATTAGTATTATATTAGTAGTAAATATTATATAGTCCGAATAGGAGCATTCATTTTGAGGGATTATTTTTTAGCAAACTGTAAATAACATTACAAATGTGGTATCAGGGATACACGGTAAAATCAGGAAAATATTCATTCATATTGAAAAATAAGTTGGAGTTCTTCGAAACTGGTGTGTAAGATCTGCAGTTGATAAAAATATTGAAAACGCTGTAGCCTTTTTATCGCTGGCTTTGCAAGTAGAGGAGTGTGCTGGTGAATGAGGACGGCAATTATTAATCTTATTCTCAACAAGTTATGGAAAATCAGCATTGTACAGTGGAAACTAGTAATTTACCTTAGCGCTTCAAATAAACAACGTATAGAAAAACGGCCTCCTATTAAAATAATTTTTGTAAAAATATGCCCCTCTAATAGACATCCCCCTCGAACAAATGCCCCTCTTAAAATATGTATTTACTAAGAGGAGCGTTTCTTTGAAAAATTAAACTCAACAAAAAAATATTCAATATACGCCCCCCTTGAATAAATGCCTCTTTAAAAAATAAAAAAATAAACACCTCGGGCGTCTATTCGAAGCATTACGGTAGTCAATAATCTTGAGAAAATGACCTCATCAACTTTTATTCTCAGCTAGGTTTCGAACCTGGATCTTCAAATTTCGTTTAATGCTCTGCCGATTGAGGTACTGAAATTGAGATCTTAAAAGAAAAATTTTTAAAAAGTGTTAAAAAATATTCTTAGGCTCAACTATTACTCTACTCTACAAATTACTTCTAATGTGAGGGATGTTGATTTCAAAAAGTAATCTCAATGTTGTTTGTTGACAATAATATGCTTATATGAGTTCTGAGAAATCTTTAAAACATTGGGAAACACAGATAAATAAACTTTTACAACCCCTCGTATAGATGCGACTTTATTTTTGGAGTAGAGTCAGAACCTCATTTTCTTGCATAGAAAATTCTAAGACGTTACTCAATTATTACGTCACACTTTTGTGTCTGAGAAATGCAGCCTAGATCTGGAGATTTTAAGACAGCAACAAAATTAACTTTGAGGTGGTGGAGAAGGTGATATGTGATTGTAATTTCTGACAACTTTGAGCTCCTCTTTTCTCACTTAGAATGTAAGTTTAGCCAGTAGCATTTATCAGTACTGACTAAGTTTTGAATTAGCTATAACTTTTTAGTGGGGGCTAGTTTGTTCTTTGTGTGCATTCTTCTGTTAGAAGCAAACTTTTGATTGATTTTGGTAGTTTGGATGGTAAGTGTGAAAAAAATTATGGGCGCCAAATTTTTTGGGTCCCATGGGCTATGTGGGATGACGTCATCAGTTTCTCAGTCAAAAGAAAATTTTTTTGAGAATTTTTCAACATAAAGCTTTGAAATGGGTAGAACTCTTCAATTGGATCAGAAAATATATAACAACCATGCCTTGAAAGCCGTTCTGTTAGGAATTATAAAGTTTCAAAGTTTGTATAAAATACAGATCAGAGTTTTACAGACCGAAAGTTTTGTGTCATAATATATACAGTGGAGCCTGCTTAATCTCTAAAATTTAACAAAAAAACATGAATTTTGGTATGATTGTAGAATAGCCTTTTGTGTTTCAGAATAATTATAGTGATACTAATCTGCAGTATTTGAAAAATGCTAATATCAGTAATTTTCCTTGTGACGTTAGAAACGCAATCAACAATTACGAAAAAATGGGAAATCAGACTTTATTATATTTACCCGAATCAGGATTTGTTAGGCTGAATGGGCCGAATATATTTAAATCAAATGAAAATTAAAAATCACCACTAAGAAACCACATTCAAAGGCGTTGTGGCTTTTTTCACAATTTTTCTCAATTTTTGACCGTAAGACTCAATTGGCCATTGTGACCCCTCTGATCATTGGAAGCCCATAAAATATGTCTGAAATGTGCACTACTAAATTTTAGTCACATTTAATTTACCATAGGGTTTTTTTTTTTTTCTTGTTTTTTTTTATAGTATTAGTTTAACGTCTTAGGCCAGAAGTTCCTATGAACTTATCATGCCCGGACGGGGAATTGAACCCACGGTATTCTGGTGAGAGCCAACGACACTAACCAGTACACCACACAGTACACCAGTACGCAACATAGTAACTTTTTTTGACCTGTAGTAACTTTTTTATTCACTTTGGGACAAGCTAAGTTTTCAGTCTGGTTTTCCGATAATAACTCTGCTGCTGTTATTGAAAAAGCTTTGATTTTTTATGAAATGTTTGAAATATACATCAGATGGCGGCCATGGCAACTATCCTCGAATGCTGTACATCCAAAATTAGGGATTTTGGCGGAAACCTCATGTAATAAGCTTTTTTCATTTTCTTCAAAAAGATTTTATTATATTTTTTAAGATTTTAAGAGGTTTTTCCCCATTTTTGGGTATTTTTCATGAAGATTATGACATCATCGCTTAAGAATGGCATCATGAAACCTTTCTAGTCGCATTTTGTTCCTTAATAGTTGGAATTACTCTTCTAAAGATCTTTAAAAAATATTGTAGAACCAGGTATCTGGAGGGAGGCGGAATCACCCTGGGTCCTAAGTAAGGGGTTGATCCACTTGGACGGCATTTCATCTATCTGACATCCCATTTATCGGAGATTGCAAACAGAAAATTTTGCTTTAGATGAGAAAGGGGGTATTCTGTGAATATCTTCTTTTCAATTTTTAAATTGAGTATTCTTTACGATAAACTATTATATTTACATGATATTAATTTACACAATATTAATTTACATAATAAAAGCTGTATTGTCGACCCTTATAATTAGGAATCAGTTAGTCTACTTTTGATTTGGTGTTTGTCAAATTTAAACTTTAGATGTAGGATTTAAATTTTTGGTGATAAAGTGGTTATAGTGATTGCTAGGATTATGAATTAATTTTCTGGGAGCTTCGAAAACAAGCACAGTGATTGAATAATTATAAAGAATATCAAGAAATAAGAAATCTTCCATATTGCAATTTCTGTAGACGATATTGGACAAATTTCTCCATATTCAAATCTTGTTAATGCTTAAAAAAAGACTGACAACTTTCTCGTCTACTTAAATCCTTAAATAGATGCCATTTTTTCCCATAGTTTCTAAAGTATGACAATTTTACTTCAAATTCCTTATAAAATGGTTCCAAGATCTACAAACATGAAAGGCTAATGCAAAATTGTTTTTGAAAAAACATTAAATCTTGACTAACCAATATTAATGTAAACCTTTCCTATCACTTACTTATCAGTTTCAATTGTCAGATAACAGGGTTGCCGATAACACAGCCTGTCTGACTAGTGGGTAGCCAGATGTCCAAGTTCATTTTTTGTTGGATAAATGGGATGTCAGACAATTAAACGTCAGATATGTAGGAGGACCCCTCTGTGAAATTAAAATAAGTCTGGCCCAAACAGTGTTAAGATCCTTCTATTTACAGTCCAGAAATATTGAAAATGAAAAAATTTTAAAAGTGTTATTTATACTTGATATTTATTAGTAAAATTTTGATAAATATTTAAGCCTTAAAACAAATGATTGAGATTGCAAATCAATCAACGCCTTTGTGAAGATAACCCACTCTCCAACTGACTGACAGATCTATTATGCACCTGTTTTGTATTTGCTCATGATATTGTGACGTCATATGCTAACAATACTGCCTAGTAGAGCCCATTCTAAGCGCTATTTCTCAAAACATGTGTCATTAGAAAAGAGCATTATCGATCAACAGGATCAATTGAAACTTTTGTTTAAAACAATTTATAATGTATACTTAATATAATAACTATAATTTATAATTTATTATAATTTATTATAATGTAGTGATTTATAATGATTTACTAAATGTCACAGTAAATACAATCAAGAAGATAAACTGGCGTAACTAAAGCGAGATTGCACATTGTTTATTTCTCCTCTTGACAGCAGTATGGAAACGCCCAGTTTTTTGTTGCCATCCCCAAATGAATGTTCTCCAAGCATCGGAAACCCATATTTACACTGATACTAAGTCAAAAAAATTGTATAATAATGAAACACTAAGAATATAAGAACAGAAAACATAGGTAGCAAAGGCATAAGTTCTAATTATTAGCTGTAACTGCATTTCTTGGTTTTCTTAGAGTACAGCCAGCCAAACTTTGAATTTTTTAACACCATGCTATACTATAATAGTTTTTATTTTCAAAATATCTACCTCAGCAAAGAGTTTCCTACAGTTTAAAATTTATTGTTGTCATTGTCTTTGTATGGTGCAGCAGAGAGAAAATAAATTGAAGCAAAATGTAACACCCGTTCAGAATTTTGGTTTGGAAGAGAGGTATGATGAGTTCAATCCCATATTAACGCACAAGTTAATTTCTCCTTATGATCTCAGAGAACTGGATATTTGATAATGTTTGGTGTTTATACCAACCGCAGATGGAAATGTTTTGCAAGAAAATTGATTGACCAATATGAGTAAATGCCTGGAATGTTCAAATGACAATGTTTCAGCGAGCAATAATGCTAAACCAAAGTTTTGTTTTGCTAAGTTCTGAATTCAAGCTATTACCTAATATTTTATGACTTTTAAAAACATGTACCTACACACATTTACTATTGAAACAACATTCTTGGCCCCGTGGTTACTGATATTTACTAATTTTGAAACCAAAAAGTAATTTTTCTGCCTTTGTTAGTCGGAACAAATTTTTGTAAATATTATTCAGTCATATAATAGAGCAAATTAGAGATGCATTAGACAAAAATTATATGGTTAAATTTTCCAGCCTAAAATTGCCTCAAACACTCCCCAATATTGGATTAGCGCAACATCTCTAACAATTTTATGACGTCATCAGTTTTCTTATAATATAATAACTTAACAAAATTATAAAAAAGTGAAGAGGGAGGATTGCCCTATTACTATGTAAAAGTTTATTGCGATAAGCACTACGATGATTGATTGATGGAGGAATGTATTTGCGATTTATTTTTGCCATTCTCCCACCGGTATGTGGATGATCAAAAGGCGTGCTACAAATAGGGTTAACTTGTATAATATATTCACACAATACTGTATTTTTGTAACGCTTCGTCTGTTATTGCTTTTAAAGCAATTTACTTTGCTTTTCATCGACTATAATTACTATATCAGTGCAAAAAATGTCGCTAATGTTTTGGTCTGCAAAATGTTGGTCTGCATTTTATACAAATTTCAAATCTGTTTAGATTCGAACAAAAGCATTTTTCACAGTATAGTTTTTATACATTTTCTGTTCCGCTCACAATTCTCCTTCAGTTAAAACACTTTTCGATGGAAGTTTTTCAAAAAAAAAATTTTCTTGACCGAGAAATTGATGATGTCATCTCACAGGGCCCATGAGACCTAAAAATTTTTGCACCTATAATTTTTTTCACACTTACAATCTAATCAATCAATATCAATCAAAAGTTTTCTTCTAACAAATGAATGTACAGGAACACATTTTTTGATACATATCAGCCCCCACTATTTTTTGTAGTTCAGAATCCCTTTAAAAGATAATTTCATGAAATTTTCAAAAGTAAAAAACTGCTTGACACTTACTGGAAAAAACTATCACTCAGATAGTTTCGCATTCCCAGTTATCATCATATCAGGTGAAAATGAAAAGAGACCATAATCATGAACAATATTTTCTGAAAGAGCATTGCATAAAGAAGATGCCCCATAAAATATACAGATGCTTAGACATAGCAGATTTTGTATGTCAGTATTTTTAGTTTCATCTTGATGACACCACAATTAGGCATGCCCAAGTATCTTTCAAACTAACCATCAATCTCCCAAACGAAAAAGTATTTTTCAATTCTGTGAAAAGATTGTTTTATATGAACTCTTTGATTCAAGCTTAAGTTGTTTCGTTTATGACATTCCCTTCAAAAATTAAATTATTCTAGGTTTACAGCAAAAACGGTTGCACATAAAAGCTTGATGATTTACATTTTTAAAAGACAGCGAAAGTAAATGACAATTTAAAATTTCTGAAAATGCCTGTCTCGCATGTCATTTGAATGGGAAATGGTTCTATAAAAAACGCTAATAAAGCAGGATTTCTTCTTTATATTGAAAGACTAAAGAAGAAATTATTATCACGAGGAGACAAAGTCATTGCTCTGGCTAAGTAATCAAAATATTCTATAATTCATTGTCAGAAGTGTTTATAGGTTGGACTCATATGAAAGTTACTCTTTGACTAATATCTGCTCCAATTCGATAACTTGTTTCATTTCTGATCGCTTCCTGATTATTAATTCTAGATGAGCATGATGGAGGTTCCTCATTATTTTCATCAACTCTGATGATTTCTCTATTGTTATTATTTTCCAAATGTCTAATTCTATTTCTGTCAACATTTTGGAGCTGCATTTGGTTTTGTTGTTCTACTCCATTCGCATGGTTTCTGTCTTCTGGTTGACAGAATATAAACTTTCGTATTGTATTATTGACACATATAAGCAGGATACAGTTCACATAGTTACTTGTTATAATAAGTTTTGCCATAATAATAATGAGGTACTTATCAATTTCTAAGACTGATTGCAATATTTCAAAGGATAATCCTGTCAATATATATAATAGAATATATGTCAGAAAGTAAAGTTTAGCGTAAAAGGTAATACTTCTTCCTGATTGGTTGTTCAGCTGATTGACTTGCTGAGCATGCTCATTTAATAACATGACTGACCATATGTAAAATATACAACTTATAATAATCAACACAAATTCAGTGACCAGCTTTGGCATTGGGTTCGGTATCATTTCCAGTGTAAGTCTGACAATAGATAGGGCAAAATGCTAATGTGACTGCTATTTTAAACTTTCTCTTGGTAAATATATTACTGTAATTGGTACGATGTTTAATATGTAAAAAGCGATCCGAAACAAGTAAATTGTTCAGAGAAGCTGAAGTTATTGCTGCAAACATTTCGAAGATATTTGCAGCTAAGTAATATTTATCAAATCCAGTTTGAAAGTAGAACACTGTTGTCGTAACAGCACTTATTCAATACAGCAAATCAAAAATATTGGTGAGCATGATGATAAACATGGATTGAACTTGATAAAGCTTTTTTCTGATGAGAGCCGTTATTGTTGCGCCATTGATCGTTACAGCAAGAAAGCTTTGCACAGCTTGAGCACTTATCAAAATTGTTTCTATATGAATATTTTCAATGGAAACTGTTGAGTTGCTTTGATTAAATCTTCTTTCATGATTCATTGAAAGATTTGTGAAAAATTTTTTGTTATGAAGATTTGTAGTGTTGACCAAATATAATGTCTGATTCTTTATATCCATGCTTGTCATATTTGACGTTCAGTTCATTTTTTACTTGTTTTTACATTCAAACTCATACTATGGTAATAAGAAAGCATGTTCCTTAACTTTTCTCTTAGTTAGTTTTCACAACTTAGAGAGTTTAATACTCAGAATTCATTGTTTTTATAAGAAAAGAAGGTTTCAAGAGACAAAATAGAAGTTTCATAATAGCAATGCAGTAAGCGCAATACAAATGAGTAGAAGCAAAAGAAAAATGATTATGGTTCAGGGAAATTGATTTTCTACCTTTTATTTCCTATTACTAAACTAAGATCTGAAAAATAAAAAAATAAAGTATAATCCCTATGTGGGCAGTATTCAAGTGGAAAAAAAGTTCAAACTAGTTTCTTACATTGCTATTATGAATAAAAAATTTGATTCTTCAGAGCTTTGAGTTTTATAGGGATTCTGATACGTAAATACAAATTAGATTCATACGAAATGCCTCATGATAAATACTCTTTTTGTTTCATCTTTATTTTCTCTTGTGTATCATAATAATAATGTATTGTTAAGAACTCACATATAGATCAAAATGGAAATTATAAATCTTACAGCCAAAAGTTTTGATTTCCCATAAGCTAGAGCTAGAGGAAAAATTTCATAAGAAAATTTTTTATAAAAATTATTGTTACTAGCTGCACGCAGCGTCGCACGATGCTGAAGTGTTGTATTGGCCTGCTAACGCAGTCTCAGATCGCTGCACGATCCTTTACCGATAAATCAAAGCTGTAAAATCTCAAACACATGTTTTAGAATAACTTTACTAAGTATGGCCGGCAAAATCAAGGTATTGGTTTTGTTATCACGTTTCTTAATAAAATAGTTACTGCACTTACAACATAGATTGTTGCAATGTTAACAGGTGAAAGTAATATACCCCTCTCTCAAAGCGTAGCACGACGCTGAAGCGTCGAATTGGCCTGCTAACACAGTCAAAGATCGCTACGCGATCCTATACCTATACCTATAGGTAAAATTATAAAAAAATAAGAAATTGAGCTTTTATGACATAATAGGCCGTCGCCATGGCAACCAACCGTCACAATTAGCCTTAAGATATTCGGAACCATTTGGGGTATATGTGTACCAGGTTTGGTTACTAAAGACGAAATAAAGATGAAGTCATTTGATAAAGATAAAGATGAAGAAAATTTTGGAAACTCACCTTTCAATGAAGTTATAGGTTCTTCCCACGGCAACCAACCGTAAAATTGCTTAAAAATCTTCAGAAGTATTTGGAGTATATGTGTACCAAGTTTCGTCAGTAAAGAGAAAGTATAGTTGAAGTTATAG
>JANSTP010264449.1:0-10978 GCA_025330745.1 Cladonema radiatum | reverse complement strand
AATTTAAAAAGCGTACAAAACCATTTTCATGTCATTAAAAATTTCGATAAGAAAATGATATGAAAGTATTCAATCATTAAAATTCAGGTTTAATTCAGGTTTTTCTTTCGCAATTTTAAGACCTGTTTCTATTGCTTTCAATATGCTTCTGACGACAATTCAATTACCAATTCTTTATTACTATTTAATTTTTTGCTAAGTTTTTCAAAATATACATCTGCAAACCGAGGAAAGAGAAAAACTGCCTAATTTTCAGTTCATTCGTCAAATAACTGTCAGTTACTTCATCTTCAATTGTGCACGCCAACCACTTGATATGCTTTTAATATTCTCTTTTGTTTTTAAAATTCAAAGCAAAGGTATCTCCAAGAAAATGACGATCAGTTTGTCATAGCTGCTCATTTATCATAGTAATGAACACAAAGTCGTATCTTACCTTGATTTAACGATAAAATATCTGCATCAGTCGAAACTTGCAGACTCCCATCTTCTTTTTGTTTGAAACCAAGAGTAAAGTCGCTCGCTGTACGAATCTCTATTGCGAACTGGCGGCATATTGCTAAAAGATGTGGATTTTCTTATTTAGATGTGGATTTTTCAAAGCAAATATTTTCAATGCAGCAGAAATCAATAGAAATTAACAACTTTAACTATGCTGCTGTGGATCTTGAATATAAAATTTAAATATGAAGGTGATTTGAAGGAATAAATCATCCAGAAAATCATCCAGAAACACATTTCGATCTGATCAAAATTTTAAAAATTTAAACCAACTGCATACCTAAGAAAAACTATTCCTAGAATTCTAGAATTTGTTCAAAATTATTTAGTTGTCCTATAATTTAAATGCATTTAAATGATTATTTTAAAAGATTAGTTCATGGAGATTTAATCCGTTTAATCCATTTTTAGTTTTTAATTTGTTATTCTGTAAGAGTAACTGAAATGGATTTTTCGAAATTCTCTTCCAAAATACAAAGATCTGACTTATGATTGGCAAAAATATGAAGGAAAAAAAAATGAAGAAATTTAACTACTAAATACTAGCATATATAGAAAGAGAACGAACCCAAAAACCTTCATTTGATCTTATTAATCATCCCTTCTTTTTTACACCATTAAATGTCATTTTAATACAGTACCATTTTTACATAATTTTACTATCATTTTTCGAAACACCTGATTTATATATCACGTTTAAATATTTCTAATTTACAGTTGATGGGTGGCTTGGTAACTTAAATTTCAAGACTTATAAATTATTAAGATGAAAATATATTATTTGAAGTAAGTATTGATAATTGGTTTTTAAACTTTTATGATACTTAATTTTTTTCAAATTAGTGTAAGTCTAGGTGGATAAGATGCTCCTTGATAAGATGAATGAATTTATTTGAAAAACGAGACCTCTGGAGTAACGTTATTTTTAGATATGCCGTTACTACCAGATGATTGTTGTATTCATTTATTTGAAATTATTGTTCCAGTTTTCCAATACTAAAACGCAATAAGCTGCCAACAATCATTAGGAAGATTTAATTGGGCTATTGCCAGAAGAGAGAGAAAAGGGTATGGAGTAGTCAGGAGAAGAAATGGAAATGCACGACTTGCCTCCGTCTTTTTATAGAATCAACAATTTAGAATGTACAACAAAATTCGTGAAACTCCAATAAACTTCCAATATTTTCTTTCAAAACTAGAAAACAAATTGAAATATGATATATACTAACAATGATGTTTATACAATTACATCTTCAAGCTTTGATTTATTCATTCCCCTAGGGATACAAATTGTAAACATTAAAGAGTTCTGTTCAATTTACGTTCCCTATTTCCGATTGCATAAAATGTGATGATTAATTTGTATTGTGAACTCTGGTTGAGGAAGAAACTTGTCAAGCTGTTGTCAATACCAATATCCTGTCCTTAATATATTTTATTAAGTATATTCAATTTTATGACATATACCAGAGGTCTGGCATAAATTCAATTGATTCACCAAGCCTGTAACAGGTTGCGACACCAATAAATGTGTAACTCGTTATTTGAATGTAAAAAAGGCGAGTAATATAGCCATTTATTTGAAAATAAAAATCAAGACATATCGCTTGCTATCCAGCAAGAATCTTCCGTTGAAATAAAATACATTCATTAATTCAGTTTACGAAAACCCATACTCTTGATATCGCTCAAATTGAATGGATCTATTATTAAAAAATCATAATAGAAGTCACGTGATTCGACCATCTCATCATCATTTTAACTATTTATAGAGATGGTCGAAGTGAAAAGTTGAGCATGATTCTAAGGAAATGTGAATGGATTTTTTATAAATGAAATATTTATATTTGTTTTAATAGATCAAGTACGGGTTTTCGTAAACTGAATTTACAGGGAATCTAAAAGTAATAAAAAAATATGTCTTTTGGGAGAGGTATCGCTTAGACGTGAATTATCACTTAGACCTGATATGTTATCTGAATTAGACCTGACACATCAATTAGTGTATCATGAGCTACAGTTCTCCTAAAACTGTTTGAATAAAAATTTAATCCTTTAATTTCATGTATGTATATGTTTTATTTCAACTGAGAATGCTTGCTGGATAGCAAACGAAACGTTTTAATTTAGTTTTTAAACAAATGGTTTTATTATGACGCTTCTTTCATTATGATGTTTATTAATTAATTTAATTTTGAACTGTAAACGTAACCAGGGAAACGTAACTTGTTGATGATACGAATTAAGGCGTTGTAAAAGTAAATCTTCTTGATTTCTTTCCTGTCTGTTATAAATCAATGTCGTCCACAATGGATATCATAACTGGTATATCGTAACTGGTATCTCTTACAGGTATAGGCACCTCATAATTTGTATTGGTAGTTTTTCTTGAATAACATTGTACAAAATTATGTTTATAATCTACCCAATGAAATGCAAAGATTCACTATCATATACCTAAGCCCCTAAAAAAATTGTTAAATTCGAAAAAATTTTCAAGAAATTTTTGAAACTTTTTTTACGAACAGCTCTTTTACGTGTGCTTGAATTTGATCTGCTTTGTGATGCTTAAAAATCCTGTTCATGGTGTCTACAAAAAGGTTTAAAAATGTTAAGAGAGGATATGACTTGCTAAGGTGACAATTGCACCTAAAATATACCAATACCAATATACTTATGTACATTTTGAGGTCCTTATGTAGAAATTTCAAAACTTGAAAAACCATCTTAAATTCTTTTATAAGGATCTTATAATAATAATTTTTGCTCTAGACCAGTAACTATCAATCCTTTTAATCTTTTATCATTTGTATGGCAACTTTTGATGAGCACAAGTCTTCCAGTTTCAAGCACTGTTGACCTTGTACATCATTCTGTATAAAAGCTATTGAGAGTTTTCAGATTTCCTTCTCCTTCTTGTCAGTATTTTTCCTTGCTACGGTAGCTTCTACCTTAGATAAGAGTCAGTTTTTTAACAGATTATTTAGAAAAATTAATTCAATATCATCAATGTAAGGTTAAAAAGTAAAAATACATGTTGTAAAGCTTTGAAAAAACAATGAAAGTGATTTAATAAAAATAAACATACTTAAAGAGGCAATATCCGATGCAATGCATTGCGAAGACCACACTTTGGTGCAAATGTTCTTTTTAACTTTAACGCAGCGCTAAAGTCTATTTTGCTAAAGTGATATTTTTCGCAATGCATTACATCGGATATTGCCTCTTTAAACTACCTGCTCGCCAAGTTATGCCAGGTCATTCAACAGCTGATCATAAAAAGTTGTGATTCCTCAAACATTTTTTTAGAAATTCTTTTATTAAATCAAAGATTATAATCAAATTATATTCTAAAATGTTGTTTTATATGCATGCTTACGTGCCCTAAGTATCTGCGTGCTTAAGCGCCATACGTGCCTTCCATATCTTCGCGAACTAATTAATTGTGTCCTCTATTTATTTGCGAGCCCAATTTTTTTTTGCGTTCTCTATTACGTTGCGTGCTCTATATCTACGTACAAACGTATCCAAAGTATGTATAAAATTTCCGAGTTTCACAGTGCTGACAATTTTTAACCCTCATTTGCTGCTTTATTATACTGCTAAATCATTTCAGTTATCAAAATGTTTTCCTTTATTCATGGACTTCCTATATATTTTAGGAGAGGAATGAAAAAAGTTTGAATTTTAGTTTTATATTTCAATCAATTACAGTATCTGTAACTTCACATCGTCGATAAATTGAAAATATGCAATTACTGTTATTTTTTTCCTATTTTCGTTTTCATACTTTTTGAAAAAATCTGTTTGATTCACACACGACACATAATTTGCTTTTTTATCCAGAGTAGTCGTCATTTCAGACAATAAATTTTTCGATATTGATTTCTTTACA
Source organism: Cladonema radiatum (assembly GCA_025330745.1). NCBI lineage: Eukaryota > Metazoa > Cnidaria > Hydrozoa > Anthoathecata > Cladonematidae > Cladonema > Cladonema radiatum. Next base: position 6,582 of record JANSTP010264449.1, on the reverse strand, counting down.
AGGAATTGAGTCGATTGGGTGTCAGTGACCTTGAAAGTGTCTACTGCATTATTTAGACAATAATTATGCCTTCACTTAACCCTATTCACGCTGGGCTTTTATTTGTTTCCCAGAGCTGGAGTAGGGGGAGGGGGCGGATTCCTCCTTGATATATTGAAAAACACAGAAGAGAAACTGATAAAACTTTGCAGAATAGTAGACAAAACACTTTGGTTGGTGCCAAATTTAATCAATGACGTCATCACAATTTTACTAACAGGTCGTTAGAAATAGCAGATTCGGAAGTCAAACTTTGAGAAGCAGCTGAAAGTGAAACAAAAAGGCCTTTTGCATACGACTTTTACCTTATGGCGATTCGCTGGTAGTTTAGGCCAAAAAAACGGGATGTTACCTCAAAATTGGTCCAAAAAATAATCTATCTGACCCGAATATGGTTGTTACCATGGCAAAAGTAGGCTTGATCACCAATATCTTTTTGAATGAAAGTGGAGGATGGAATCTGTCCCCCCCCCAAACTGGAATAGGGATAAGATTTTATAACTAAGCCAACGGAAAGTATACCCAGCAATCTTTTTTAAAAGAACTGTTATGGTGTTTGACGAAAGTTTTCCCCTACTAAAATGTGAAAAGTGGCGATAATATCTACAGTGGACGAAAATTTTCCCTGACTAAAATTTCACCGCCAAAACATTTTCCCAACGAAGTTTTCTCTGATAAGGTATTAACTATTCAATGAAATGAAATTATATTAAAACAAAGCGCACTCATAGCCTGCAATTATGCAGAAAACGTGAGCACCCAAAGCACGCAATTTAGTAGAGCATGCAAGCATGTGGGAACGCATATGTAGAGGGCACGCAAGCATGCAAAGATATAAGGACACGCAATCATGAAGGGCACATAAGCATGAGAAAAAGCAAGGCAAGCAGAGCACGTAATATAGTAGAGCACGCAATGTAATACGACACTAAACATGCAGGCACGCGAGGCACGTCAAGCAAGCAGTTTAGCAGAGTCACTTTGAAGCCAGTGAAGCGTTTGTTACTCCAGAGATAATGATGATGCTATGTATCTTCTACTGTTGACAATATTGGAGTATTTAAATTCTGTCTTCAGTGGAATATGCTTCATTTGTATATTTTAATTTTCATTGAAACTTTTTTAAAAATTCTTTGTTTACAATGCGTTCAAAAGTGTAAATTTTTTACACTGTCATGGTTTCTCGATAATTGCATCGTTTTGCAACGATATTGCACTGTTTTGACAATATGAGAAATTACATCGATTTTTCAATCAATCAGATAGTGTAAATTTCTGAATGAAGCAACAATTTGCACTATCACATGTAATATGGGTGACAGACACAGTGCACTGCTGTTTGCGTAGGTGAAAGTTACTTTATGAAGTGAGGACAGCATAAAGGCAGTGAAAATATTATTATGACATTTGTTACTTGATTCTTGTTTTTTCTTACTTTTTCATTTCTTTCATTGCTTGTTGCCTTGCCCTTTGTGTTGATACTTTCTAATGAATATCGGCTTGTTGCTTATAACATTTGTTTCATTACGATATGACGTGTTGAAATCCCGAGTGGCACTTAAGATGGTCATGTTGTTGCCAATGTCTCCTTATGGCTGTGGCATCTTTTTCATTATATTTTAATTGCTTCTCAGTAAGGAGTGACAAATGTTCAGATTGACGAACAAGAAAGTGTCGTTGGGTTTCTCCGATGTAAACATCATTGCAGATCTTGCACTTGAATTTATAAATTTCTTTCGAACTCATGAACAGGTGAAATTCTGGAATTAAAAAGGGGTCTTGATTCTGTTGGATGATCTGAACATCACATTCAGCTTGAAAGTGTTCTGGCAAGTTCGAAATCGATATATTAGAACCGATATATCACAGTCCTTTCTACAAAGACACGTCTTTTGAAACTCCTCTAACAATAAATAGTTGATCAAGAAATTTTTCAATAAAAAACAAAGAGAACACATTCCTATGCAAAAAATAGACTAAGAAACTCAATTTCTTCGTGAAGAATGAAGTAATCACCGCTAATATTGAATGCACGATTCAAAAATGTGTGTATTAATCCCTTTTTATAATCCATAGATAGAAAGAATTTCATGTAAACGCCACTGAAAGTTTTCTTGCGTTACAAAAAAGTTATTAATTTGTCATTAATTCGATGTAAAATATAATAAAAAAGATGGCACAGCCATTAGGAAAAATTGCCAACAACATAACGATCCTGCTGACATTTCTCCTTCCTCTTTATCAGACAATTCAAAGAACGGCTATCATCTCAAATTAAAGGAGTCGTTACTCATATTGAAATTGAAACCAAATGTCGATATTTCGATATTGAATTTAATCAATATTATCTTTTCGATAATATATCTTTTCGATATTGATTCTTAAGTGCCACTCGGGATTTCAGCTTGTCATATCGTCACAGCAACCAGTGTTGTAAACTTTAATGTTCGTTTTATTATTTCCTTTTTTATTTTTGTAGCTATAATATTTAAAATGTCTCTTTTTTTTAATATTTTCAGCAGACCATTCTTTACCTAGAGTTTATATATTATTAGAGATTGTCAATGTAAAAATTTCTTTTATAAGAACGTGACTTGGGAAAAATAAAATACATGAAAAACAGTTTTCTTGTAGAAGCTTAATTCGTGCAATCATACTTTCTTGTATGAATTATTGATGACTTTGTTTTCGTATTGCTATACATCCACTAATATGAAACAAAATGATGAATTTATCAATCAGGTTTACAAACCACTCGCCGAAGGTTCTGAATGAAAGTTAAATACACCTAGTTTTTCGATTATATGTTTTCGTTCAGAAAATAAACTTTTCTAAGAAGTACAGTTGCAAAAGTGTTAAAAATAAATATCGGTAAGACCAATATGATTCACTTCATCTATGCATCTTTTCTACTGGTGACAATATGCAGAAACATCAATGGCAATATTTTGTCAATAACATCATACAATGGAGATTTCTTCTTCATTACATCAAATGTTCGACTGACCGATGTATTTCAAACATTAAAATCATTTTCTGTTACTGAGTGTCTTTCCAAATGTTGCATTCGAAATTGCACTGGTGCGAATTTCAATGAAATGGATGAACTGTGTGAGTTATCAATGCATTTAAGATTAAAATCAACACTAGTACCATCAGATAAGTGGGAGTACTACGAAAGATTTACAGCTCAAGATGAGGAGCAAACTTACCCTGAGATAGAATACACTTCCATCTTAAATTTTACTGACAAACAAACCGAATTCATGCCAGTATACGACATGAAGAACAAAACGTTGGTATACTTTATGCTTACTTTATGCTTCTGGATGCAAATGTCTGTGCCATACAAGCAAAAACATACTATCTTCTCATATACTGGTGATGGTTTTAATATTAACAGCTTTTATCAATGGGGTAAAATAAACTTATACAGCAGATTTTATCATTTGTATTTGAAAGTGATATTCAATCCAACTGAATGGAATCATTTCTGTTTTGTGATGAAAGAAAAATCTCATTTGATTTATATGAATGGGACATTGGACGAAACAATACAGACTAGCAAGATTCTAGATTACAAAATGTCAACCTTGCATCTTGGAGGAGGGAAAAATTTTCCTTTCTTTGGCAAGATTGCGTGTATGCATACATGGGATAACGCTTTTGATCAAGATAAAATCAAGGGTGTGTTTGAAGGAAAATATCCGGTTAATCAAATGATAATTCCCTGGAGTGACTTTCTACACATTCCAGTTAAAAATGAAAGGGTAAAAAAGGAAGAAGTCGAATTGAAGCTACCTGGTTATTACTGATTATGAAATAGAAAAATAAAAAGAACAATTTCTTGTTGAAACAGTGTAATGCGAGGTAAAATCGGATATATGGCTGTTAGTCGAATATCAGCAAAGTGAGGCTGAATAACTGTGATATGGCATTTTGCAGAGTTGGATATTTGTTTTATCTTCATTAATAGATTTACACTTAAATACTTTCTTCATGCCTGCTATACTTATTTCACCGACATGTAATCTTTGAATACTAAAATCTTTGTCATTCTTTCTTTGCTTTTGTTTATATGATTAAAAGTTATTTTAATTCATTGCATTGTAAGAAACATATATGAGAGATTCTAAAAAATTTTGTAAAGGATGCGCCTCTATTACACCGTTGTTACTGTGGTAATTTTGAAATTAAAGTCTTGTTATACAGATTTTATTTATGATCATAAGTATGCAATTGCGATTGTATTGGCTGTATCCAGGAAGATCTCGGCCAGAATCACGAGAAACGTATAACTCTTGGAAAAACCACCAGAAAAACAATGATTTGACTTTTGTCAAAATTGATTTTTTGTTCTTAGTTTTGATCCATTGTTACTTTTTATTTCCCTCTTCCATTACATCGTAATGGTAAAATTAACGGTAAAAAAAAACGGTAAAAATTAACGGTAAAATTTTTTGTCTCTCTAAATATTTAAAGAAAAAAAAACATTTAATTGATTTCCACTTATAAATACTTTTTATTGATTAGCCCTATTCGCCATGGGATAAAATGACTTGTATTACCCATGGGGGGATACTTTGTGCCCACCTCCTGAAATCTCAGGAACCAGACTGAGGCATGCAATAAAATTTACCACAATAAAACTACAACCCTTAATGAACAAAATGATAGAATGATGATCTTGGCGACGTCACTAAATAGGTGATGACGTCATCAGCATTAGTATTGCCTCCTAGAAATTTGAGCATATTCTATAAATAACATTAGCTCCGAAAAAACCGCAGAAAAATTTTTTTATTGCAGTTATATGATTGGAAAGTTGAAAAATATGTTAGGTAGAGGTGAATATTATAAAACTAGTGTTTTATTGACATTTCAGAATATCCAGGCATTGAAAACCAAGGTTTTTTAAAAATTAGGTGCTAAAATCCTGTCAACCAAGCTCGAGAAAGTCGAAGTATATTTACCCAACAGGTAAAGTATGAAAGTCATTGTGAATACAAAAAAGGTCGAAAGGATCCCAGAAACTCACCAATTTGGATCTCATCAGGTCAGTGAGACAGCATTGTAACTAAATTCGACACTTTTAATATCAAGATGCAGTATTGAAGTTTAGCTATACGCCATCGTCCTACTCCGCCGGTTTGATTTATCCTTGAGCTTTTTTTTTGACGCTGCAAAATTCTATTACTGATTTTGAATCAGGTAAAAGAAAGAAAACTAAAAACCAAAATCCATTCTCTTAACAACATAACATAATTTAACAAGGCCTAGAAAGGTTTATTCATAACAATTGCTCCATTATTACTTAACATCTTATACTAAATAAATAATTATGATAAGTTTACAATGTTGTTGTCATCATTGTACCTGTGTTTAATAGTGTCATCACTTTAGAATTTATGTTTACTTTTATATTATTCTATTAGCTTCATGATCAATTTGAATATATGGGGTAAAAATCGTGTCAAAAATAATAAAGACCATTTTGAATATCCATGAGACATATGTGATTAGTAACAATCAGGTAGGGCTCTTGTTATGCCATTTATAGGAAACCAACCTTTTTATAAAAAAGCAGCAGGGGGTGAAAATTGATTCCAATGTCTCTAGACTAATTCTGAGTACACTCTAACGTATTTGGTTCAAAAGTGTCTGGTAGCAGGGGCGGATCCAGGGAGATCCAAATGAAGTATTGGACTAGGTTGATTTTTGTCAAAATAGAAAATATAAATAAATAAATAAATAAATAAATAGATAGATAGATAAATAAATAAATAGATAAATAAGTAAAACTTTTGATATATCGAAAATATAGTATCAAACTTTAGTTTCTTCTTGAAGTTTAAAACAGAAAAGCCGGAATGGCGATAGCCCGAAGTTCACTGTCGGTGTCGGACAGAATTTATAGTGTGCTGACATGACATGCAAGATTCCGAACATTTCGACGTTCAATTTATAAAACCCAAACTTATTTGCTTGCTTTTTCATTGGCTTGCTTCATTTATGGATACCCCTGCTTTAGCAATCTGGACTTCTGATAGGTTTGCTTTATTAGAGCAGAACCCGTTTTGAAAAAAATAAATTTTAATTGGCTTGCTTCATTTGGAAACTAATCTTATTGGTTTGCTTCATTTGATAACAAATCTTATTGGTTTGCGTCTTTTGGAGCGATATTCTCATTGGTTTGCTTCATTTGCAAAAGGGTGTTCCAGTCATAAGCCTGCTTGAAAGATGAAAGATCTTCGGGCATGCTTTCTTTCTGAATTTGAGGAGCCACAACTCGTGAGATTAACGAATATAGTATTTCATAAGACACTCAAAATTACCACTCAATCATCAGTTGTGGCTCCTCAAATTCAGAAAGAAAGCATGCCCGAAGATCTTTTATCTTTCAAGCAGGCTTATGACTGGAACACCCTTTTGCAAATGAAGCAAACCAATAAGATTAGTTTTCAATTGAAGCAAGCCAATTAAAATTTATTTTTTTCAAAACGGGTTCTGCTCTAATAAAGCAAACCTATCAGAAGTCCAGAT
>JANSTP010264438.1:0-10979 GCA_025330745.1 Cladonema radiatum | reverse complement strand
AAATCTAGCAAACGAGATATTATCTGGCTAAACTAGCATGTAGCAAATTGTTTCTATACATTTGTTACTCGCTAGAGCTTTTGCAGCATCAACCGATGTGAATCGCGAGTTTTTTCAAAATAAAAGAAAAAAGTGTTCGAAGTCACCCCGTACGCCCTGTATCTGATAACTGTATGGAGAATCTTTTATTTTCTATTCTCCAAACCGTTCTGCCAATTGGTAACAACGTACCAAGCTAATACATTTTCAGAAAATTCTTGAAAGCATTCCTAACATACCAACATTACGACATTTGTGCGTTATGCCATTCAACTCTAGACAGCGACTTTTGTCGAAACGAAGAATGTCTCAAGATGGAAATTCGACTCTCAATTAAAATCAATTGAGCGATATACATTTTACCATTTTGATATTGAGCAAAGAATAAAGCAGATTGTTACAGGTTTTTTTTTTCTTCTATTTCTCATATTTATTTATATATTTATCCTTTAATTGCATTAAAAAAATGTCTACCATATAGGTGTAAAAACAATCACTATTTTCTGAAATACTTAACCAAATGAAATGAAACTTTGCACAGATAAAAAAAGTACTATGAGCACTTTCAAAAAATTTAAAAACGACTCTCTAAAGTCATGTGGTTAAGAGATAAAAACAGGAATGTCATTAAAAATGCCAAAAAATGCGATAATATCTCGTTTCCAAGGTTAATTTTTAATTTAGAACTTCATATTTCTTATAACGCCACAATGACGTCAGAATACTTCTGACATATGCCAGATTACTTATGTCACAACAATTTTGTCAATTGTCAATACGTTTTAGGAGTAAGGCATAAGACTCTGTAAAACTGGTTTTACAATACGAGTGCTGAAAGATTGTGATACCTCCTTAGAGGTTGTTTATCTGCCAAATTGCAACCAACAATAAAGGATCGTGTGTCTAAGGAGAGTGGTGGCGGACAAGGTAAGCTAGTTAACATTTTTGCTTGTATAGGCCAGAAAAAGAAAAAGATTTGTACTTTTTATTGTTGTTCCTCATGTCTCTTTTCCAGTATCCTAATAGCATTTTTTTTTGAAAGGTCTTTCAAAATTGATTTTCGTTTTCTCAAAAAGAATAGGGAAACAAAAAAGATACTGAAAAAACAACACGGTTCTCTTACGGTTTTAAGATCTTTTCATTTCCTCTCTCTCCTGTTGATTGGACTATTGCGCGAGTGTCATCATTTTTTGTTGCAATTTTATTTCTTTTCAGATTTCCATGTGTTCGTTCTATATCCTGAAAATGACAAATACAGCATATTAAACGAAACTTTTTCAAACAGATTTTGCTTTCAACCAACCGGAAGTGAGATTACGCTCAAGAACCAAGATAAGTCGTATTGGGCGAAAATAAAGTGTAGAGGTACAGCAGTTTACTACATAACATTATTTGATTCTTTTTGTGACAATATGACAGCGTTACCTTAAAATACTCAATTCACAGGCACCCTTGATGAATGCAAAAAAGAGGCAAAAAAACTAGAAAGACTGTTAGGAGAGAAAAATGACGAATCTATATATGATGGTATTGAAAATATTTACATTAATTTTTTACCTAGAAAGTCCCTCGACAAATACACGACTAACTTCTTTTTATGTTTATAGAAAATGAAACATCTAGCATCATCTCTGGAAATACCACAAGAAACAATGAAGGCGGTGAATCTGATGATGTGTTGAATCTCAAGACCTGTCTCCTCCTCGTCCTCCTAAGAAAGGAAAGCCGTGGGAAAGCAGTCAGAGGTAAATATAATTTCTTATTTCTCTTTCCATTTTCCTTTTCTTATTTATTTTGTATTACCGTTGTGCGATGATAACGTTCATAGAAGGTTTGAATTTTTCTATGGAAAACACTTGCAGCTCGAACATAGGTGGCACTGCAAACCACAACCATCTTGGGGGAAATCAACAAAAAGAATTTGTATTCCACTTTTTTTGCCTAATCTCCAGGAAAAATTATGTTTATTAAAAAATGGGAACCTTAAATGTAAAATCTATATGTACCAAGCTCGCTATGTCTATTACAATACGGAAATAAGGATTTTTAGTATTTTTATGGTGGTATATTTTTAGTTTATTTGATCTTTCGCACAGGCAGATTTACTGAAAACAGCTCATCAATAAGCAATCAAGAACGAACAAACTTTTAGAGAAAATTCTAAATACATTGGTAGGATATTTCTAATTTCTTTTATTTCTTTTATGTAGCTTCACTTCTAAATTTAATTCATGTTCAAATATAACCTCTGAATAGCAGACATCCAAGATTGCAACAATAGTGTCCGATATGCAAAAGTGTCCGCTATCTTTTGGCTTTATTATAAAGGTTTCACAGCCATTCGATCTCGGAAAAAGAGCCCGTTATCTGGATTTGTCCGCTATTGGGAGGCTTCACTATACACATTTTCTATTAAGAATAATTTTATAAGAACATAAGCCTCAAAATTTAACAAAAAAATTGAAGAAGCTTAGAACAAACTGAGGCTCAACATTATAAAAAAAATGGCAAAAAGACTTATGACTGAACACCATTTGCACCCAATCTTCTTCTAATAAATATTAGCAGCCCGAGTTAGGCCTGATTTCACTTGTCCTTATAAAAACAAGCGTGTGTATTTAAACAGACACGTTGTAATTTTAAATTGTATTAAACGTTTCATCTTAGCAATCAAAAAGTAACTCAAATTTAGATGGCACTGGCGACCTACAGCGTGCTGACTTGGTAAGGCTTTCTTTAATTTTGAGATCCTTTTATTCTCATAAAGGTACTTTTACATAACGCACTAATAAAAGGTCTAAAAAGTATCTGCTGAAATATGTTGTCATTTATTGTTTTACGTAGGAGCTTGAAAACGGAACGAATTTACTAGACGTCAAAAAAATAAGCGTCCCACATATTATGCAATATCGTTAGTAAGATCCACTTGGAGCCGAGATGAGTTGATGAACTCTAGGGTTGACCTGAACCTCTCAAAATCAGTTGACGTTAAAGAGCGCGATTAAGAAAAAGAGATTGGTATTAGTGATTGCCATCTCTTAATCTCTACGTTTCCAAAATGCAAAAGTCGACGCCTTCCTGCGAAAGAAATCCATTATAGAAGCTATAAACATTTTTGTGAAGACGATTTTCTCAATGATGTAAAAAATTCTAGCCTAATACAAAATGATACAATTGATAAGACAAATGAATTTTTAACAGTAGGTTTTTTGGCTATTGTTGATAAACATGCACCAATGAAAAAGAAAATATTACAAGGTAATAATGCACCTTTTGTAGACAAAACCTTCAGAAAAGCTATGTTCATTCGTTCTAACCTAAGAAATAAATTTCGCAAATTTCCTTGCAGAGAAAACTGGGAACTATATAAGAAACAGAGAAATAAGTGTGTTAAATTTCGTCGTTGAGTGGTCAAAAACTATTTTGCTAATGCTCATGTTACAGGAGATTCTAAAAGATTCTGGTCAGCAGCTAGGCCATTTTTAACTAATCGAAAAACTTTCAGTAGTACTTTAATCGGATTAATTTTCGCGAGATTAATTTTCACGATTTCACGATTTTTTGACATTTTCGCGAAAATTTGTATCGCGAAAACAGGAAAAATCGTCCGATCGCGAAAATTAATCCGCGTAAAACTTTTCAAACTAAGAGGTCGTGAAAATAAATCCAGATGTATTTTTTCCTTCTATTGGTCATTTTCTTTCTTTCCTTAATATTTGTGTTCTTCTGATCGACTTTTCTAATTTCTTTCAGTGCATACTCTATCACTAAATTGCCACTATGTATATAGCCATTTTTATCTATTTATAGTTATAAAAGGGATAAATATGTTTCTTTTACTAAGAAATAGTAAATTACTTTTGTCCATAATCATTTCTATCGCGAAAATAAATCCACACAAAATTCATTGGAACAATTATTCGCGAAAATAAATCCGCGCGAAATTTTTCCAAGTGCCTTCTCGCGAAAATTAATCCGATTAAAGTAATGCAATCACTCTTAAAACACCAGAAGGCTTAGTAACTGACGAACAAATTTTAGCAACATATCTGAACGACAATTATATAAATATGGTTAAAAGATCAGGAAGTACCAAACAACAGAGTGTTTTTTGAAATATGTGTGAATATATGTACAAGGCTGTTGATATGGTTCTTGAAAAATACAAGAATCATTCAAGTATTCAGAAAATTTCTGGAAACTCTGACCCCAACATGACATTTGATTTCCATCAGGTTCAAATTGAAGAAATTTTTAAAAGACTAAAATCAATTAATGCTTCAAAATCTTATGGTGAAGATAAAATACCTCCTGACCTTGTTAAAATAGCAGCGAGAGAGTTAAGTCTAATATTGACTAATATTGTTAACAATGTTATAACATCTAACCAATTTCCTAGTAGAGCTAAAATTGCTGTTGTTACACCAGTTGACAAGTGCAACTCCGACAAAACTATATACACAAATTCTCATCCGGTAAGCATATTGAGTTGCTTTTCTAAAATCATTGAAGATACAATTCTCTTTCAAATTACTCCTTTCTTTGATATATGCATGTCTAAATATATTTCTGCTTACAGAAAATCTTACTCCACTCAACATGTTACTACGCCTCATTGAGGAACTGAAAAATAACCTTGATGAAAATAAGCTTGTGGGTGCAGTACTTATGGACTTGTCGAAAGCCTTCGACTGTATACCCCATGATTTGCTTATTGCGAAACTAAACACATATGGTTTTAATAAAGAATCCCTTGTCTTAATTTATTCATATTTAAAAGATCGACGTCAGTGTGTCAAAATAAACAATACAACAAGTTCCTTATCAGATATAATATCAGGGGTACCCCAAGGATCCATACTAGGTCCCTCATTGTTCAATGGCTTCATTAATGATATGTTACTATTTATTACAAAAGCATTGGTGCATAATTATGCGATGATTATTGGAGCTTCTAAAACTTTACAAGAAGTTATAAATACTCTAGAGGATGAGAGTAATGTAGCAATCGAATGGTTAATGAATAACAACATAATTGTCAATCCTAACAAGTTTCAAGCGATCATAATTTCCAAAAAAGATATTCCTAATCAGATACTAAATATTAGCGGAAAAACTATCTCTTCTAGTGACCAAGTAAAACTTTTAGGCGTTACTATTGATAATAAACTCAATTTCAATCTACATGTTAAACGCTCTTGTAAACAAGTCTCTGGTCAGCTAAAAGATCCCTAAGGTATTTGTATTCAGGTTATCATAGTAGCTTCGAAGAGCTTTTGGGAAAGGCAACAAAATCGACCTTAAACATCGAACGACTTAAATTTCTCTGTACAGAGATTTATAAAACCTTAAATGACTTAAATCCCTGTTTCATGAAGGATATTTTTGTACTAAATGATGAGCTAAGATCGCAACGTTTTTCTAATACTAACAACTTAGTTCACCATAGACCTAATTAGACACGTTTTGGTGAGAAGAGTATCACTGTTCTGGCACCAAAGATATGGAATAAGCTTCAAAAACATATGAAACTGGCTGAAAATCTGCCTTCCTTCAAAAGATTTATAAAAAATTGACTTGTTCCAGCATGTACTTGTAGTTTCTGCCAATAACTTTCTTTTTCTTTTTTAATGGGATTCTATATTCTTTTCGTTTTTAACTCTTTGTCAGATTTGATATTATGGCAAACATACAAGAATAAATTCAATGAGAGTGCTTGGGCTGAATGCCAAAAATCAAGAAATCAGATGTGTCTTGATTTAAAAAAAGAGGCAAAAAAGAAAAGTTAGAGACGTTCCAAACGAGAATGAGTTTGAAATTATGGCCTTACACTAGAATGAATTGGATCAAAATCCATATGCCATCAGTTTTCAAAGAAAAAAAAGGTTTCTCTTTCACTCTTTGGGATAAATTTACAGTCTCTATAATCTTGTTAGATCAAACATAAAAACTATACACAATAATCATCCACCTCCAAAAGCAGTTGCTTTCGTCCGTTTCGTGTAGCCACATTGGTTGTCAGTGCAATGTCTAGCCATGCTTGTTTTAGTGCAAATCGTGCAAATAAAATCTGGTTAACATAAATTCTCTTGACTCAAAATGCTAAGCATTTCGTTCTAGTGTAGACGAAGTATATGTTACGTTAATATATTGTTTAAAAATATTATTTGTTGAAAATGGTTTCTGAATGGAGTGTATGAATTCTCACCCGCATATGAATGCAAAGAACTAGAAACTTACGAAATATCAACAGCTGAAAGTGCTTCAATACTCACACTAGCCTTTCTATTTTTTGCGATTTGGTTGTCATTGTCTGTAAAGTGAAAACAATTGAAATGCTGAAGTGATGAAAATCGAAAAATTATTTTGGAACTTTTTTATTTTTTACTTTTTTGGCACTTTGTTCACAGTGCTTTTTTAAAATGTCGACCGCTAAAATGTTACCGGCGTTTTGAGCGTCTTGTGTTGTTGCTTGTAGCTTGCACTATACTCATTATACCCTGTCAGACTATTTTGTGTGGTTCTTGTACAGTTGCTGTAAGTTCACAACATTTTTCTTGCCGTAATATATTGAAGATCTATTAAATCATTGGTTGTTGTTAATTATTGACCTTACAAGCAGTTTACGTAAATTCTCTCTTGGAAAAATTTCCCACCTTGGTAAATGTATCAATTTTAAATATCTTTCAAGTTTCTAGAAATTTATCCGCGTCTCGTAGGATCTTAGGTAAGAAGTTTATTAACTTCCTATAAGATCTTTATAAAATCTTAAAAGATCTTAAAAGATCTTATAAGATGTTATCAGATCTTTTTAAGTTCTTCAAGAGATCTTATAAGTAAGTTCTTATAGGATTATCTTAACTAAGATCTTGTAAGATCTTATAGCAATCCTAAGTAGGATCTTACTAAAATCTTACAAATCCTTACTATGATCTTATGTAAGATCTTATGTAAGATCTTATTAGGATCTTGTAAGATCTTATAGGAATTTCGACTAGCGTACACAAACCACGCCCTTGACTGAAAACATGAAAAGGGCCAAATTGTCTACGTTTGTTCTCAGACAACAAAACTTAGAAGTCAAATGCTCACTATGACATGTGGCAGAATCAATGGGGAACAACAATACTCGATGTCAATTATGTAATAAGTATGGACATGCAACACAGACATGCAACACAGCAAGAGGTATCAATATCCTAGGATTCCTTCAAGACGAAGCAACAGTGAGTCACCTTCTACTTCTTTGCAAAGAAGAGCAAGTTTTGAGGAAAAGAACAGGGACCAACAGTTTAATAATCAAGAAAGAGCACCACGATTGTCTTTCAGAAGCGGCTCCTTTGTCATGAATTGTATTTCCAATGATGAAGAAGATGGTTATGACTTCATTGAAGTGGATAACTACAAAACTTGGAGGGAGTATAACTATGCACCTCAAGACAGTGACTTAAGCCATGACAACACCAGTCAAAAAAAGTACCGAGAATTATCTGAGAAATTCTAATAAATCCAAATTTTGGCAATATTTGTACCCATATTTACCAATATTACCTGATATTTAAGCCATATCGAGAAATAAATAAGAAAAGCCAAGAAATTTTTCTTAGATAACATTTTTCTTAAATAAAAATTCAATCAATTAATTCTTCCTTGGTATTGGAAAATATCAGTTATAAAAACAACAAAGAAAATCCGAGAAGTTTTTCTTAAGCAATATTGAAAAATGAATTCCATAGAACAAAAGAAAGAAAAAATGTGAGCATGCCTATTAACATCATTAGTATTTATAAGAACAAATAATAAAATGAAAGTCTTTCCAACTTACTCTTCATAGAGTTAACTTGTTAAAAAAGGAGACATATTTTAAGTATAAAGAAAAAACAGCTAGCTAAACAGACGGGAAATAATGGATTTGACACATGAAAGTACATTCCAGTAAGTAATTTCAACTATATAAATCTTCTTATCAACAATGTGAGATAATGAATCTTCTAATTTCAAAAAGGTCGTTAATGGGTGACAGTTTTTTCATTTTCTTTATTTTTCTGGATGTCTATGTTCTTTGATAAACAAATGCTGTAGGAAGCTCAAGCTGAAAGTTATACTATCTAACAGTTTTTAATGCCAAAAGTAGGTTGAAGATTACACCATGATGGTTTATGAAAAATAATTTCGGTCGGAATAATGTAATCGCCCAATCAAGAGAGAGACTCTTCAAAACATTACACCATCTTGTTGAATCTCAAATCTAGAATGATTAGTTTACATCATATTACGGGAGTGAGGATCTAATTAGAATTGACTATTAAGATACTATACTTCTTTATGATTACAAATGTTAGATTTGGAGTGTTCTTGATTTTCTTTTGACAAAGTCTAAGATATCTAGCTATTTATTAGTTTCACCATATCCTTGCCAATTCTCGGATTTTCTGGGGAGATTTTCTTTTACTTTCTAATTATTGGAATTTCTTGGTATTTCCTATAATATTTGATAAGAATTTTTTCTCAGGATATGCTGACTAATTCTTAGATTTAGATGAGAAAAAACTCGCATTTCCCGAGAATATAATTATTAGAACAATCTCGCTTAATATCGGAAGCAAAAACTCAGTACGTCTCTGATGATTCTCGGTTAATTTTTTGACCAGGGAATAGCAACAGGCCCGACTTTCTTTTTGACAAGTACGATTCTGAATTTATGTTGACTGAAGATAGTTCAGACCATTAATATTCTAATTTAAGCATTTAATCGACTAACCCAGACAGCTAACACAATCAATTACTTGTAAAAACTTTTACTTCGTTGTTCAAGAAATCTGTTCCAAGCGCAGAGTCATGTGTGTCGTTTGACGATAACGCAGAGGAAGAAAACTATGATCTCCTTGAAATTCTAGAGTCTACTGATGACACTCGAACCATATATCTTCGACAACTAGTCAGCCCAACAAGGAGAATATGGGAAGCAGTTGAAAACATGAAGAAGCCTAGAGGTGATGACGAGCATGATGATGATGACGTATACATTCTGAAACCAATGGCAAAGAAGGAGGGAAACTCTCTTCAAGCAAACGAGCTACAGTCAATATCGTCGGTAAGACTGGCAATATACCATTGATGTTTATGGTTGACACAGGAGCCACTG
The DNA here is from genome assembly GCA_025330745.1 of Cladonema radiatum. Classification (NCBI taxonomy): domain Eukaryota; kingdom Metazoa; phylum Cnidaria; class Hydrozoa; order Anthoathecata; family Cladonematidae; genus Cladonema; species Cladonema radiatum. The sequence goes on along the minus strand of JANSTP010264438.1, from coordinate 1,795 downwards.
TGGCGATATTGAGCTATAGTACCTGGACACGGAAATTTTTAAAAACATCTAGGCAAATCGCTTAACCTTTTATTTTATAACTGGAATGTGAGGAGGGGTAGGAGACCTTCAAAAATCAAAAATGGCCCCTACGCCAAAATACCCTGTTCCAGAGATATGAAAACGACGTCAAAATATATGGTTAAGAAAAGTTTTTTTTTTTTTCAAATTTTAATATTTAATATATAAATCGATGCGAAATTTTTTGGAAATCATTTTTTAATAAAAAATATAGGGTTGAAAAATCCTTTGTGAGAAGCTACAAAGCCTAGAAGTTCTGATTATGACGTCATCGTCTATGGTCAAGGAAAATACAAAATCCTCAATATGCAATGTTTCATATATCAATCGATCAGGAATTTTATGCTGATCAACTTTAATAAAAGACATGCAGTTGAAAAAGCCTGTGTGAAGAGTTATAGAGCCCAAAAGTACTCATTTTCAAATCATGAGTTCCCGATCTCCGGTGCAAAAGTTAAGAATTTTCTCAGCAGCATCAATTTTTTTCTGGTCATTATTAATATTTATGATTCATAATTCTTAAGACTACTATTTGTGGCGTTTTTAAAACTCTAAAGAGCATAAAATGTTTGGTGATGACGTCATGATGAGTCTTGATATTAACTTCAGGAAAAGCCAATTCATGAATTCTTTGGTGATTATCTTGGTTCTAAGATCGCTGCTTTCCATCAAAAGAAACCTCCTTTTACTTAGGTGGCTGACTGTAAGTAGCGTGAAGGCTTAATTTTTCTAAATGTATGCTAGACACACAAGCATTGAATTCTTTTTCCAAAATAATTTGCAAAATATCAACTGACTTTGCCCGATTGCCTGAAAAATATTACTGAAAGGAGTTAGAAGTTATTCTTTGCTGTTCTATCCAGTAGTGAACATTTGTCTTGGTAACATCAAAACTCATAAGCAAAGATTTTCAATCAAGTTAGCAATAAAAATAAAATAATTCAGCCTAGGAGAGCAAAGAAATGCCAGAAATCAATCATATCATATTATTTGTAAACAACAAATTGTTGTCGCGTTTTCCAACATTGAATGTGTAAAGAGATATGGGAATAAACTGGGTGGAAAGTCGTCCGTAAAGAAAAAATACTGATATCTTTTTTCAATGGATCAGAGTCACTACGTAATGAAATACCCAAAATCATACATTCATTTTACAAAGAAAACTACATCCTAAAAAAATGAAAAAATGACAAATTTAACAAATTCAAGTCAAGATGGAAACATGGAACAAAAAAAATTTAAAACTTTTCCGTGATTAAAAAAAGATTTATTGCGCTTTGTTCTTGTAGTTAAGGTTCTCGTTGATAGAAATCTCCTTTTGTCGAACTATCAAGAAGGCTAGAAGATAGAAACCTCTTGTAATGTAATGATATGAACCCTTATCTGTAAACGAACATATGTCTAAGAAACAATATACAAGGACATTTCTGCATTGATTCTCGCAGACCACACCTTTGTAATGTATATATATTCCCCACAATGAGGCTGAGTTTACGTACATTTAATCAATTTAATAACCGTGTAAAAATTTACCAAAAGCTACCACAAAAATTTACCCCCCGCAAGGAGGGCTAAATTTACCCCTCCCCCTTCATGCTTAATAGAGTTGATATTGATTAAACATTCATATATGAGAGCTATTAGAATATATCAGAGCTATTAAGAATAGCGAGACCAACTTTTCGATATCACGATTTTGTCACAAGATCTGTTGCTTTACTAAAACGGATGTTAA
>JANSTP010264427.1:0-10979 GCA_025330745.1 Cladonema radiatum | reverse complement strand
AGAAAAATATGAGCAATTTTTTTTCATTTTCCATCAACAAAATATGTTCACTAGAAGATTTAGCTAGTTTATTTACCGGTAGTGGGTTTGCTATCCTGAGAGATTTTCAAATTTCAATCATTTTGTCGTAAAAAGTCTTGTTTACCGTTGGTCGTTAAACTTTTATAGGTTAACAAACTTCAAATAATAGTCCCATAATTTACAACAGGAAATAAGTTCTGACAAAAAAATTCTCACTGGTTGGTCAAGGTCTGATAATAAATATCTATTTGGAGAAGAAAGTGGACTAAAGAGGAATCTTACTGACTATAATAAAATGTTTGCTAGCTTTTTCGCTAATATAATAGCATGCATTATTTATTCAGGACTAAAGAGACTCAAAACGTTTTCCATATATTCCAATTGTCAACTCTAAAATGTATTATATGGTCTAAACACATTTTATGATTCAAAACCAGTCAACGATTGGAGTTTTTTAATTATATGAATTGAACCAAATACAAAAAATCTTAACATCTTAACAAAATATGAATTATAGCTACAAGGCAAAATTATTTTGATTAATGAATATAAAGTTATACCCGCAAGAAACTTTTTTGATAAAAGCATGTGATGTTACAATAAGCTTCTAGTAGCCACTGGACTGTTTTTACTGTTCTGTTAGCCATCTGTTGTGATGCTAGCTACAAGCATCCTAGCATGCATCGAGAAATTGCTTTCCTTCTATAATTATTAATACTTCCACCTCTGCTGCTGGCTGTCTACAGAATAGCTAGATTAAATTCTAGAGCAAAAAGGTAGATAGGTGGTTGCATTTCTAAAAATCACTCCAATTCTTCTTTCTAATTGTTTGTCTATTGATTCTTTGTAATAAACCAGCTAACTTATATGCTTGTGAGAATAAATCATGGTTTTTGAAGTTCTTATCAAATAATATGAGTTTCAACTTTCAAGAATTTTATAAAAAAGAATTGTATTTTTGATGTTTTTAATACTTGGTTGCATTTACCAGGTTGAATTACTGATGTTATTTCCGAAAACTGAGTTTCTTGTTCGTTCGGCCACGGAAAGCATAAAATTAAAAAGTTATTTTTGCTTACTTTTTTAATTGCATGCCGGTTAGGCATGCTCCTTTAATAAAAAATTTAATTTGAAGCTATCTGTAGCTATGTAAAGGCCTAAAATTGCAAAGTTCGTGTCCTACGGGATTTTCACTTCGTGAAAGTTTTACGTGCCCTTTAAAAACTTTGCCCCTCCAAAGTTTGAGGCTTTCCGCCGACCCTGTTTAATAAATTTTATTGATTAATATATTGGTTGATATTAATATTAAGATATTAATACTAAATATCAATTATTACATTTCTAGGTTTTCAACTTTGAATGAATGAACTATTCCAAGTTATTATTCCTTGAAAAATAGCGCCGATAACCAGATAACTAAATTTTGTAGCCAGCACATACCTGAAATGCGGCGTCTTTTAATAACTTTATGTTTTTGACAGCAGTATTCTTTTGGCACATTCCTTCAATATTTCTTCAAAGTAAATGGACTGGACAAAGAGAAAAACGAGGCTATTTAATTGTTCTTGAAAAAATGCTCGTCCGTCTCAAAAGTAAGAAAATTCAAGCAGCCTGGCTAAAATAATCCAAAAATTTAACAGGGTCCATTGGTTGGGTTATTCTAAAATGTGAGCCTGGTGGAAATTTTCCAAATTTTCAACAGCTCGGTCAACTTTTTGAAAAGTTTTCCAGCCTGCTGAGTTTTGGGTGCATCACAGGGCCACTGAGACAGAAGTGTAGAAGATAAAATGCTAGGATAATATTTATTGCGTAGTCCCTAAATTGTACCGCTTTATCTCTAGGTGTGTTTCCCCATTTAATTTCAGATTTCTATTTTCTAGCCTATAAAGCAACCTGGTGAATTTAGCGAAGATGATGCCATAGGTATGTTTATTCACTTTTTTTCTCTTTTTTGTAACCCTTTCAAAATAATAATAATAAAACTTCGAGCTATTTTAGCCCTGTATGAAATACCTCAAACCTCTCTTTAAATCATAAAATATCTATTTTCTGTTTTAAAGACAATTTAAATCTAATTAATCTTATAGACCCCTCTCATTGTTTACATTATGTCATTGTCACGTGACAAATGAAGCAGTAACAAGATGCTAAAGTAGAGTGACAGCCTACCTTAAGACTCATCTATAACCGTTCATCTTGACATACGTTAAACAAATAATCAAAATATTGGGCTCTAAGAAATTTCCTTAGATATAACTTGGTTCTTCCTTTTAAATTGAAGCTTGTTTTTCTTCCCAGTATATGCACTAGTAGTGCTAGCAAGCTCCTTGCATGCTCAAATATTTTCAGAGTCTTGAGGCGAGTCAGTCAACCGCCGAAAATGTAAACATTGCGAAGGGATCTATTCGAGTCACTCGTAACGTGATATAAAAATAAACGCAAAGATGTTATAAACGTTTGATGATAAAAGCTATTTTTGATGTATTTCTAACGTTAGCAAAATAAGTTAGCAAAATTTGATTTTTTTTTTTTGCCATATATCCCTAAACAGTTTTTCATATGCCCATTTGGAAATATTTTGTTGTTTTCCAACGCGGGGACATTTTGGGTAAAGAAGAAATAAGAAAATGAAGGAATCTAATTGTAGGTATGAAAATGTAATTCGTCATGTAAACACAAGAACTTTAGATATTTTGAAAAATACTTACAAGTTACAAAAAATAATTAGGAGATATTTATGCATCATTAACCCTTAGAACCATTGTCACTACATAACGGGAACAAGGGTAGAAAGAGGCGTTGACTCTTGTCTACCATAGTAAAGCGTTCAAGGCGCCCGTTCCTGGCCCCATTGAAAGGGACTTCGATGCTCTTTAAAAAGACTTAAACCAGATTCTGAAAGGCCTTAAGTGTAGAGATAAATGACAATTTTTCAAAATCCTTTTTCTGTAAAAAATCCTCTTTTCTGAGAATGTGTCGCGTGCAAGGGATTAACAACTAATTATAGATTAGTGAACGGTATTCACTAGTTACATGTTGACAACACATCCACGTCCCATAGTTTAATGATTATCAATCATTAAATCATCATTTTCGTCATTTTAATGATTATCGTTAAACGGAGAGCAATTTTTACATTGCTAAGCCTTTGTACCCAGGGCATCAGGCTGTATATAATATTTCGGTCTAATATTATTTACAGTTTTTACAAGAAACACTATAAAAACACCCCGTATATATGGAAAGGCATGAACCAACAAAGGAAATATAGATATAAATTATAAATATGAATTATAAATATAATTATTATTAAAAGGGGAATAATAATTTTAAAGAGTGCTCAATATACTAGAAAATATAGAGCATTAAATATATGTAAGCAATATTGGATTTGTTTGCCTTACACAGTGTTTCACGCAGAGTGAGATCCTCACCCTACGATCATCAGAGGCCAAATGGCCAAATGATCGTAGGAAGGTCTTACTTCTGGGTAACGTTTCTAATAAGTTTGATTCATAAAAGTGTATAATATAAATAATAAATATAGATATAAATTATAAATTTTTAAAATTAATGAAATAAAATAAGTAACTGACCAGGAAGAAACCCTAGAGTAGCCGTTAGGCTAAAAGAACCTAGGGGAACCTTATTTTTTTATTATTATTGCATACCCTTGACCACAAGAATGGTTTAAAATGAGTGTAAAAAAAATGTATGTGATATTAATGATGAAAAAAAAGAGATTTTAATCTGGTTTTATAGTTTTACAATCTAATGCTCAAATAGAACTAAGAAAGAGACGCTAAGACTGTCAAATAAATAAATATACAACTGACGACTTAGCTATACATATAAAAAATTGTTAACTTAATTCAAGTCGGTCGTTAAAAAGTGATTTTTTAATGCACTTATCAATTCTTGCTTCGGTACACTTTCTGCAGTGAAGTCTATACTGGTTAAAATATTCTGATAATAATTCCAATCAGAGATACACCTTGATGTGATAGGTTTAACTCCATAAAATTAGGTTTGAGTAACAGGAACATTTATTAGTTTTTTAGACGCTCCTCTAGTTTTCACAGTATGCTGTCCATTCATATATAGAAAATAATCAACAAAATGGAGATGGTATTTCTTTATTTGCATGTTCAGCCACAAATAAACAATTGTAAAAACTCAAAGATAAATAGACGAATTAATTTTATTTTCGTAGAAAAGAACTTTATAGGGATCATCTCTCTTCTTGAAAGAAATAATTCGTAAGGCCTTATTTTGTAATTTTTCAATCTGTTCTGTTAAAAGGTTTTTGTTTTGTCCTCAGACTTGACACCCATATCGAAGATAGGAATCAAAAATTGCATAATAAACTCATCTTAGAAGTTTACTTGAGACAAAGTACCTGAGTTTAGAAAGTAAACCAATAGATCTACTTAGCTTTATACTAAGACTAAATATTTGTTTGTCCCAAGTCAAATGCTCATCAATTTTCAGACCTAAGTAATTAGCACTATCTTTAACTTGGATTTTCATTCCACAAATTCTGAAATTTAGATTTTTCTTTAATTTCATTTAATGGGTTTTAAACAGAACACTCTTTCTCATACTGTTTTCTGTTCATTAGATACGACTAAAACCATTTTAGTGGCAAACCTCTAATGCCATAATGTTGAAGCTTTTTAATTAGAATTTCATGGTTGACAGTATCAAATGCCTTCTGCAAGTCTAAAAAGACTAAAGAGTATTCGAGGTTATAACATGCTTTCCTTATTGTTTCTGTTATATCAATCATTGCATGGTTTGTATTGTTTTTATTTCTAAAACCAAATTGTCTTGAAAAGAAAGATTTATTAACATCAAGGAATTTTGTTAATCTTGAGTGCATTATTTTTTCTAATAGCTTACTTAGATTAGGCAAAAGGGAGATTGGTCTATAGTTATTGCATTCTAGCAGATCACCCTTTTATAAAGTGGTATAACTCTTGCTATTTTCATCTTGTCAGGAACAACACCATTTTCAATAGACAAATTCAAAAGAATACTTAGAGGTTCAACAAGATACATCTTGAATTGTTTGAGTATTAAGTTTGGTATACTGAAGGGCCCAACACTCTTTTTGTTATTTATGCAAGAGATCAGATCTTCAACTTCCTGAGGGGTGACAGGATTTATGAAAAAACGTCTTTCATTCGCATTTTTAAGATAACTTGAATAATGACCATCAGTTTTAACAATTGATTTGGAAATTTTTGAACCTATACTTGAAAAGAAGTTAGTAAATTGAGAAGTTATGCACTTAGGATCTGTATTTATTTTATTATCTATATTTAAACATGTTTTGAAATTAACTAACTTTTTTACATGTTCCCAAACTATGACCAGGTTATTCTTATTCTCTTTGAAAAAGTTTTGATAATATGTGTCTTTTTCTTTTGCTATTTCCTTCTGCAAACGGTTTCTATCTTGTTTATAAGTTTCAAACAATTGAGCTTTTTTGTCTTTATCTTCTTCTCTGTTATATCGTTTGAAAATTCGGTTTTTGATTTTAATTCTGTTCAGAATATCAAAGTTTACCCAAGGCTTTCTTTCTTGCTTTAACTGCCTATTAGAAATTTCTTAAAAAGGAGCATGTTTGTCCAGAATCTTATCAATTTCGCTTAAAAAAGTTTCATAAGCCTCATTGACATCACGATTAGATAACAAATTTCTCCAATTTAATTTCCGAATATCAGACGTAAAGGCTTCATTATTTAAGTTTTTAAAATTCCTTCTTACAGGTCTTTCTATTTTCTCCTTAACTTTAGTTTTTGAGCAAAAAATAAACTGGGTAAAATGATCAGAAATATATGTAATTATGTTTCCAGCGAGAACCACTTTTTCTTGACTATAAAAAATGTTGTCTATAAGAGTCACAGATCGTGGGGTAACTCTTGTAGGACAAATAATTTGAGGCAATAAGCAATTAGAGATCATTTCATCATGGAAAACTGATGTAGATTCATATGCGCTTCAATTCAGTAAATTTAAGTTGAATTATTTTGAATTAAATTGATTTCATTATGTTGAATTAAAATTAACTTTCATCTGTGCTTTGCCTGGTTTTGCTTTTAGCCACACGTTAATGAAAAAAGTTAATATGCTAGCTAAGACATTAGTGGCTGTCAGAAAATTTGAATGGATTTATCAACTGAAGGTCAGTCAGGAAGTTGAGTCTACTTTGAGTTGACGGTGAGTAAATTTCTCCGTCTTTCTCCGCTTTTCTGGCTTGCTTTATCCAAAAAGCTAGCTATATAGCAAGCTCCCTATCTTTGTTACATCATTTTTGTTATAACCTCGATAACTTTAGTTTCAAGATTGTTGTTAGTGAGAGCTTTGTGTATGTAGCTAGCTAGCTAGTCAAACATATACCTAGCTAAGCGATAAGCTGTCTCAAACTACGGTATCTTGCTTGTGGCTTTGTCCCTTGATGTTGGTTAGTTCCGTCACTCCAGAGTATTAGTATCTGCCTCCTTTTTTTGCAAAGATGTAGTTTCTTTATAGTTGTATGGGAGAATTTGGTTGCTACTCTGTAAAGTATCAAATTTCTTAAAGAAAATTTTGAAAAGCTTTATCTCTTGCCAGTTGTGACAAAACAATGTTAAAATGTTCGTTGTTGCTTTAGTAAATAACTTTTTCATAACCGAGCTTGGGGAAAACCCTAACAAGGTTTGTTTTTTTATTATTTCACCCCAGTTCACGATACTTGGTTAAATTGTGTGGTCAAATTCATTGAATTTATGGGCCTCGGTTAAATTATTTTTCAATATCAGTTTTGATCGAAGAACCATTTAAATTATGAAATTTATTGGAGCATTTTTGAAAGTAATTTTTAAAAAGATTCATTGGTTTGAAAAATTGATTAGGGACAATCCTTTCTAAGGAGGGTGGCTAAGATATACTTGATACTATTTATCCATGTCACAGGAAAAAGGTATGGAAGTGTGACTTCGGCTATATCATATATACATTAGCTATCTAACTTAGAGATCTAAAACAAATAATATAATCAGGTGAAAGAGTTCATCTTGCCTCAAAGGCAAAAATGTCATTAAATGTGACTGGCCAAGTCAACTTGTTTAGGGTTTCCAAAGATATTTTTGGCATTTTTACACATACCTTCATCATATATCTTTAAAGAGACATTTTTTTTCATTTTTGTGAATATAAATATTTTTATATGAAGTCATGCACCAGACTCTTGGGACTAAAAGTACTCACTTTGAAAGTAGTAACAATAGAACTGGTATTTAGAGACAGGCAATGTGATGTTTAAGCAAGTGTTCTGACGTTTTTGTCAAAAAGTGCGCGACTGTTGAGAATAATGAATCTAAATTCAACAAAGGGACTAACAATCCAGTGTGCAGAGTATGTCCTCACTGCATCTGAGATTAATATTTTTTTAAATGACTGCACCCAAGCAATATTCGATGTAAAGAACAATTTACACCTGACCAATTGAAAAATGACCCTTTGTGACTCAAGTGCACTGCACCTGCACCTGAAATTTGTAATGTTTACACCACTCAAAATGCAAGCTAGATGCTGTTGGTGTTTTTCATTTTTAGTATAGATCTTAGAATCAAAATATTGCCTAAGCATCTGCAGGGAAATTGATCGAATTTAAAAATAAGGTTTTTCCTGACTGCTAATTTGTAAAATGGAATCAATATAACGTTGAGGGTTTTGCACAATGGTGATATCAGCCCAAGTTTTTACTGTTTTCTCAAAACAGTTGAAAGAGCAAAACAATTTGTTTTCTAATCTTTTGGTGTTTCAGAACAAGAGAAACTTGTTACTTTTGCTGTTTTTATTAACATTTTATACTGTAATCTCTATGGAATATTGTTAAATGTTTATACTAAAATTTTCAAATTTCATATAAATGATGTGGCGGATGTAAAGTTTTTCTAGAAAGTGGTTGGCAATTCGAAATTGGGTGTGTGTAAATTACAAAACAGGGGGTTTCACTACATTTTAGTAGCTTCAGTGATATTTTTACAGCCCTTACAAGGTTTAAGTTTGTAATATTGGAATTGTATATTTGTCTGTATTTTAGTTTTTATTTTAAAATTGTTTGTGCTTTAGAACCAATTTTCTTCTTCTGAAATAAAATGAGCAACATTTTGTACAGGGCTTGCTCTGCCAAGTATCTTTTTAATATAGTTGGTCCAAATAAGGGAGGTTTCAAACATTTTAGGGATTGCCCATAATAGAAGGGGGTGGTTTGAATATGGGGAAGGTTGTAACCCCTCTACAAACTATGAATAACAAGCTCAATTTTAAAAAGGAAAACTTCAATTGCTGTTACATAACACAGGGACTCTAGCATGCTTTTAACACCCTTTTTCTTTTGTAACATGGAAAAAAGAATGCTTTTTCAATTTACTTTCTGTTTTGTACCATTTCAAGCTCCACAAACAATGGTCAATCCGTGAAAATTAGGATATATAAAGCCAAAAGTTTTTGCTGTAAAAATTCTTTAAACATGAAAAACAAACTTTTCATATTATTCGTATACTTATACAGGGCCGTACCAAGGCACAGATGTTAGGGGGGCACCAATTCCATACAATTCCAGTGATAAATAAGATAAATGTTTGAGAATGCAAAAAATGCAGTCACACGTACAAAATTTCTATGACATTACTATAGGCTCTTTAACAGAAGCAAAAATAATTTATTTTTTTTTAATTACGGTACGCTAAGTATACGCCGAATAGAAGGACATTTGTCTAATAGTGTAATATTTGTCCGATGTTCTGTAGAGGTTCCACTTAGCTATCGAGCGTATTTTCAAAATTCTATGTTACAAATAAAATCTTATCGTAATAAATACCCAATCTAAAGAAAACTTGCTAGACATTTTTGACAACTAAACACAGTAACAGTTTTTCTTAGCATTTAAATTGTTACAGAACATGCTGAGAAGGTATCATTTTTAGGCAAGCTCCGTTTGTCGAATGTTATTTTTAAAGAATCGCTTTCTCTGACAAATTTTTAGCTAACTTCGATTTATAGGTTTTTCAAAAACCAAAGTTAAACATATGTACAGACTGGTTATTAGCTCATAATTAACCCACTTCAATAAGGATCAGGAGTGTCAGGTTTCTATTCTACCCTTTCCGTGCAAATTGTGACATAATATTCAGACAATGCCAGTAAAAAATAAAAGCAAATGTTCTCCGCAGCACAAGGAAAGAAACCCGGGGATCGAGGTTGGAATAAAATTATTTTTTAAAAAAAAAAAAAAAAAATTGTATTGTATGATTGTATGGTTGCTGTACGAACAATAGAACGTTGATGCGTTTTGTCAGAAATATGAAACCTTTTTGCCCAACTGCTGACATATTGGATAAAAAGGTGTTGGACAAATGCGCATATTGGCAACTCCCATTTAAATCAAGGTTGATGACTGAAAAATGAAAGCGAAGGATCAAAGGGCTAAAGATGTCACCTACCATGGTTAGGCGGATGGGAATCTTTTGAAACTTTGAGTATCTAAAACAGCTTGTCTCGCTGATATAATTTTATTACTGGAATTTATTATGCCAGTTTTTATAGAAAGCAGCAGTACTTTTCAAAATTTTATTAAATGGAAGCAATTTCTAAGGTTCCTAAAATTTGGTTTAACAAACCCTTGCTGTTTTAGTGAAATAAGTGGAACGCTCAATTAGTTTAGCTTTAGTCAATTCGATAAATGAAACTTCTTTCAACGGAGGAAGACTCCACTAATTGAGTAAATATAATTGGGAACGTTTGGGAACGTATGGTGGGAACGTTTTTCCACGTCTCTTGCAGGTTAGAAACCCTCTATACAGTCAGCATTTTATACATCCCCTTTTACTTTAACCGCAAAGGATTAGAACAGATCAGCAACAATGGAGCAATAAATTTGCTACTCAGGCTGCTCTAGCATCTAGTTTATATCAAAGCAGATTTACCCGTAGATTGGTTTCTTTTTCCTTTATCCATTTTGGTGGCCCCAATTTGCGACAGTAAAAATCCTCTAGAATTATTGCAAGGCGAGTAAAAAAGAAACACAAGATAAGAGAATTCTATTTCAGAGTTGACCAATACAGAGCCAACGCTTGGCACTATCCAGTATACCATGGCTCCTGGCAGGTCAATGCTCAGTGCTCAACAGTGGCGGCCTGGCTATGTTATGGCAGAGGGGGCCAGCCCTAAATTTTGCCGCCCTACATCCACTTGATCATTCGCCACCACCTGCCTTCAGGAAAAGGTTTTCATTGCGGCCTGGTCAAGTAAAAAGAGTTCTTTCAGTGGCAGAAAATACGAGCACATTCTTGTCTTACTTAGGTGATTGGATATACGTTAATAACAGGAGATATAATTTGAGGAATTAATTGCGGAAATTGAGGAATTAATTAATTAAGATATAAAAGGAATTAATTGCCGAAAATTGCTGAGAAGTATTCTGTGTCTAGACATGAATTACTTGCACATTTAAGAACCTAAACGTTTATTTAAAATAAGTCAATACACGTAAGCTGGTCTTCGTAATTATTTTTCTATTAACTTTCTATATTTAAATTGTATATCCATAATATTCATAAATTTAATTTGTCTTGTGTGTGTGTCTATTTGTGTGTGTTATATATTTATTGTGTGTGTGCGTATGTAATTAAATATGCGTTTGTACTGTATTGTATATATATATACCATTTGAATCTGGCGGTTGCCATCGATAGATCAGATGACGCTTACTCGTCCGGAACACCTGGTCATATTACACTGGCAATGATGCTCTGCAGCCAGCTGGGTGTTGTTGTTGGTCCAGATTATGATGATGGTATATAATTTATGTGGCCAATATGATTCTTGTCTTTTTTTTGTTGTTTATTATTTGTTATTATTGTTGTTTGTTTTGTTCTGTTTATTCATATATTTATTCTATATATCTT
>JANSTP010264405.1:0-10983 GCA_025330745.1 Cladonema radiatum | reverse complement strand
CTGTGAGAGGCTTGCCATGAGTCTATAGTCTATCTATTCTTCTGTCTATCTACCCTCTACCCTCTCACGTTGGCCTTCACTGCAAAGAAAGCTATCTTTACCTTCTTTATTTCTTGATAAAGATCAACTTTCCAATATATTTCTGACAGAAATCTCATATTTTCTAGAATTTTGATAATATGATATTTTCATTTCAAAAATATATTGGAAATATAAAATTTTTATTTCTTTAGTAACAGAAATATCATATTTTCTAGAATTTTGAAAATATGATATTTTCATTTTGAAAATATATTGGAAATATAAAATTTTTATTTCTTGAATAACAGAAATCTCATATTTTCTAGAATTTTCTAATACGATATTTCCATTAAGAAAATACCGTGGAAAAACGACAATTTTATTTTATCAGTATCAGAAACAATTTTACTAATATTTAAGAAATATGTTATTTCTTTCTAAAAGTCTATAGACCCCTTGACTTTGTCTACATTTTCCGTGATTGACAGTCTCGTCCCAAACCTCTGAAAATATTTGAGCAAGCCAGAAGCGAGCGAGTGTAGCCAGCACAAAGGCAGGAGAGGTAAACAATCATTAATTTAGAAGGAAGAATCTACTTATCTGAAGAGAAATTTCTTCTGATGTAATATTTTGACGTTTTGTTGAACATATATCAAGGTGGAAGGCTTTGGATGAGTCTTTATGTATGCTGCCACTTAGTCTTAGCATCTTTTTGCCTACTCAAATCATAGATTTTGTCACGTGATCATGACGTTATCTACGGAAAATGTAAACAAATGCAACCGGTCTATTGGAAATACCATTCTCTATCAAACTTTTATTAATATCAGTTTTTTCTACTTCTAGAGACAGAAAGCCACACGGAGGAAATTTACGGAAATAGACGTTTTTTTAAAAAGTAACTAAGGTCGGGGGTCAGAATTCAGAGCTGCTTATGGAAACGTGTTCGACCCTATTCACGTTGCAGTTTTTTTTGATGTCTTTCCTTATTACGCGAGACCCAAATTGCGCGATTTTGTCCAAAAAACGCGAAATCGCGAAATTCTCTTCTGCATTTTTATCTTCCTTTCAACTATATGACATTTATATTGGTTTTTCTATATTATTTTGTATTGCAACCAGCGCATGCTTATTCATTTACGACTTCCATTAACCCTATTCGTATATTTATAACCTATGGGTTACGAGTTTGGGTTATGAGTTACGAGTTACTCATAATTCCATGAGTTAACGACAAAAATACGAGTTGTCACAAAATTTACGAGTTCGAACGTTTGAAATAAATTTACGCGTTAAAGATTATTTTGGCGAGTTTCGGAAAAAAGTGAGTTGTAAGTTAAACCAAACTAAGCTAAAATTAAGATAAATAAGGAATATCAAAACAACCAAAATGCTGAAGCTTCCAACGCTGCAATGAAAGGCAAAAGGCGGATGCCTTCCTGAAAAGTGCAGCTTATTTGCGTTGCACAATACCGGTACTAAATACTTCTGAGCACATATTTAGAACATTCCACGAGGGAGGGTGTGGGGGTGCAGGGAACGAAAATGTGAAGGCATGAATTTGACAGGAAAAACGTCACACACAACTTTCTTTAAGTATTCTGTATTCCTTGTGAAGTAGCTACAAGGTATATTATAAGTAAAAGGCTTCAATTGTCGAACATGGGGTCAGCTAGGTAAAGGGATAAGCTTAACCTAAATATAATCACTACTGCTGTCGGTACAGCTGGTCAGCTGCTACTGCCACTCGTGCGGTTTTTCTGCGCAAATATCAGTTAGGACTGAGAGAGAACTCGTGCAATCGTTGCGAATTTACATTACTTTCCTGGAACATGTGATTTTATTTGACAACTGAAAAATAAATCGTTAATTCCACATTTTAACTCGCTGTTTTTTACTTAACTCGCTGTTCTACGCCGCAACTCAGAACTCATAACTCATAACTCACAACATATAACTCGTAACTCAAATCTCAAACTCGTAACTCATGGTTTATCAATACACATCCTATTCCACCCGGATTTTTTTCACTTTGAAAACAATGGGGAGGAGGCCCGCTCAACCTCCGTAAAATGGAAACTTCAAAACCTTTCGACCTTAAACTTTAGACTTGAACGATTACATTTTAACTTGATACCTGCTGTTTGGTGAAAAACTTTTTAACCCTATTTATGCCGGGCATTTTGAGGATCAAATGAACCGGAAATTTCTCTAATTTCGAAAATACTATTGCTATGGTAATGAGACTTTGAGCATATTTAATCACTTGACATATGATGACGTCATCAAAATATGATGACGTCAGCATTTTTCCGACATAGGTAAAAAAACGATTAAAATAGGCCCAATCGTTGGCTGCCTGGTTCTTCAGCTATACAAAAGCTTTTTTCATGCGGTTTTCATCGAACATCTACAAATCTAAAGTACTTTTATCCTCACGACCTTTTACAGCACCAAAAAAGAGCCCACGCAAAAAAGATTTACGGCTGATTTTAACACAGTCAAGTCCAGAAATGCGGATTTTTCGTTTGCTAGCCACATTTCGCTAGTCATAAATAACCTCCTAAGTTTCCACAGCTGTTTAATGAGATAGATGAGATGACAGAGGAAGCAAGAAATAAATGAATGTCGAGATTTATTTTCTCTTCGGGATTTTATATATACACGGTTATCATTCGACAAAATCCTAAAATAATAAAATGGTAATATCCATCAAAAATATTTTCTATGTATAATTTTACATTTTTTTTCATCAAAAATATGCTCTTAGGTGGGCATTTATCAAAGGGGGCGTTTGTTATTAACAAATCAAATCAAAATCAATCAAACCCTTCTCTAATGAACGGCTGCTTATTCAAACGATTAATAAGAGTTTAACTCCATTGACACCTTTAAACCGAACTTGAACCAAAACTATCTAAACGCAACGAGAACGAAATCGACCTATAACTTTCGCTTTTTCCAGCGAAAATCCCGTACAAGTTCGAAATGAAGAGAGAGCTGCTTCGATATTGATAGTGTATTACAGAGAAAAAATTTGATGAACGTTCGCAAAATAAGCACAAACTTATTAAGGTCTACAAAGTTTTGAATAAATATGACGACATGTTCAAATGTCAAAAAATTTAGAAGACGTTCAAAGAATACTGTTACAGAAAACTAAAAAACTAACAAGAAACTATTTTGGGGATAAAATATGATTGAAATCATTAACATAACTAGTCAAAAGGAATTTAAAATTTGCACCTCTTTTGCGGAATAAACAGTATAAACGGTAAAAACTGCCAACAAATCAACATCGACTGGAATAATTTGGAAAAATTAATCAGATATTTAAAAATCGATCTCTAGGTAAAACTACAACGACATCGGTGAAGCGAGATTTAGTTTCGATGGGAACGAACTTGGACTTGATTCTTCGAATGGGTATGAAATGTGCCGACCGTCTTAATTGGAAATGATGGTTATGCCACATTTTAATTGGCTTACCATAATAGTTTGATTTAGCATCATCCAAAGGCAGGTACCAAAGAACACAAGCTAATAAATGCTCAAAATGTTGTTTTCCAACTTCTAAGGTATGCCGTATAAAATATTTGATTTTGCCGGGTCTTGGCTGGAAATACATTGTGTCGTAACTTTGTATCACTCCACTATCCCCACACCAAAATGCTGTAATATATGCGCTAGTATCACTCCTTGAAGATAAAGAACCATATTTTTCATTAGAAATGGTGATATCGGAAAATTTCCAGCAAGATTGATAAACCTTTACACTGCCAGCATGATCAGGGTATACTGCTGAATACATATCTATTAATGCTTTATGTTCAATTTCATTCAAAAGAGTTGGCTGACTACTAGAATATGTTACATCATGAGTTCCATACCACTTAACGTTCTTATAATCGAAGTTTCGCGAGGAAAGACGCAAATTAGAAAAACCACAAAAGCGATTAATATCTGACAACGTACCCCTTACTTTTTCTTCGCTGAGAAGTTGATTGAATATGGGAAGGAAATAGTCTCTTTCCTTCTCTGGGAAGGAGATGTTTGAAATCATGCGGTCTTGTTCGAATCGCTTCATCAATTGACATTCGATACTTCGGTTGTTCGACGGAAATGCCCCCAAGATCCCATTGTATCTCTCGAAACTGAACAACCAGAAACTGTAAATTGGCCCAAAAGCATCAATACAATCAATAATATGCATATGCATGTGCATATTCGGAGTCACACGACCAGGAAAAAGCCTCTCAAATCGTTCACAAAATTGAAGGAGTAGGTTGTCGGCAACAACCATATTTGCTCTTGTTATAGTACGGCAACACAGATATAGGCATGCTAGTACAAATTTTCTCCAACACTCAATTTCATCATCTGGAATGATATCTTTGAGCGCGTAGAGAGAAAAAATGATGGTCCAGTTCTTAAATTCATCTGCCGTAAAACCGTCGAAGCTAAAGGAATCAACCTTTTTCGGCAGCTTTCCAATATCGCCGGCACATTTTGCAGAGTCGACTCGTTCCTGGATAATCTGTAAATTATCTTTAGTAAAGTACCCTTTTTCACTCCAAATCCTTGTCATCAGATTACTTGTCTCCAAGAATAAATTGTGCATTGGATCTACCAAAACCATATCAATGCAATCGAAATAGGGTAGTATAGATAAAACCGTGTATCGTGTCCCGTACTTCCTTTCTAACATCTCTTGCTCGCCTGAAGAAAAAATTCAAATGGCAATTTTAAAAATACTATACTGACAATGTAAACAAGATAATTTTTCCATACAGTACAAAAAATATTCTATAGGAAAATTGAAGATAAATTTTTTCCATTTTGAACTTTACAATACAACTTGACCTTTTATAAATCAACGAACTTTGTGATTCACTGTCTGATGCACTGCCGACCCAAATATAGCCAGCTCTATTGAAACTAAAGTTTAATAGCTAAAATTCTTGCTGAATATAATACAATATCGCCCAAATTTCGATGTTGGTGCCACCTGTTGAGATTTCTTCTTCGTTCTTGTACAATGTTTCGCTGCAGTTATACAGAAAACAAAAAAAGAACAGAAAAGAGAATACAATAGAATCGAGTAATGAAAAAAAGCAAAACCTTTTGTTCTCGCCCCACAAATTTCTGCCATTTCTTTCCTATGAACCGTGTCTGTACGGCGTGACCAACTCATTCTGTCAAACCCGCCATAATTTTTGTTTCCAACTCCACCTATGAAATGTTTCTTGCATTTGGAGCATCCCAATGTCGCTGAGTGACCTGAAAAATCAGTGTTCGAAATAAAACCATCACAAGAAGCTCGTGGTTAACCCCGGAACTGTTCGATCATTAATAACTCCGGGGAAGCTAAATATATCTTAAGCTGCCAAACATTTTTCTTTCTTAGGTCTACTTTATACATCATGACTTTTGCGATGTCTAAATTGATTGAATTAAAATCACACAAAAGTTACGAACGTGCGTAATCTAATGTTAAACTTAATTTATACGAAAATAATTTGTGTTACTAAATTCATTTAACCCTATTTATGCCGGGCTATTTGAGGATCAAATGAACCGTGGGGGGAGGGTGTTCCGCTTCCCCTCTAATTTCGAAAATACAAGTGCTGTGGTAATGAAACTTTGTACACACTTAAAGCAACTCCAACTCCAGCATGATGACTTCAGCATTTTCCCGACGGAAGTGAACAAAACCAACAAAAATTTGTCAAAACTTTAAGTGCCTGGTTCTCGGGCTTTACAAAAGCTTTTTTCATGCAGTTTTCACCCAGAATCTAAAGTACTTTCACATATCTTCCGAGACTCAGGAAAATGATTCCGGAAATCCAATATTTTTCCAGAAATTGCGAAATTCTGGGCGTGGTCACAACACTTTTTTGCACTAAGATGTTGCCAGATAATTTTTATTCAAAGTTAAAAAGTTTCATATAGTATATCAAGTTGTAGTTGTTCAGTTATTAAAAAAATAGAGCTTTGTGGCGGAATATCAACACTTTTTGATATAATCACTTTGATAATCGCCTGGAAAAGACGATTATTCGCAAACTTTTCTGTGGTTCACACTGAAGCGATTAAAATAATCGCGTTAGAAATCCAAAGCGATAATGATAATCGCGATAGTGTGAACGAAGCCTAACTTAATTAAAAAATATATTTCAGATAAATTAGACACGCTAAAAATTCCGCTGTATAAAGTAGACCTTAGGGACCACCATGTTCTACTCCAAATTAAAGCTAGAAAAATTAGTGATCGCTTTTGGCGTTGCGATATTATATTCTTGTATATAACGCATAAAAAAGAAAAAGAAGGCCCATTCACGAAAACTAACTAATCAAAAATGCGTCATCAAAATTTTAAAATTGTTCTTTTACGATTTATATAAATGTTTTTTTTATTTAAAATTTTATCTATGAACAACGACTTCCTCTTTTCTCGCAAAAATTCTGATCAAATCGTAATTAGTGAGGTCCTTAGGTCCTTCATAAGTTATCACTGTTTAAATAAATTATAAATTTTCGGTAGATTTTGAAAAATATCAGCTCATCATTATGTCTAATCATTGAGTTTGTAATCTCACCAAATGCCTACAAAATCTTTTGTTATATTAAATTTTATGTAACTAAAAAAGCACTAAAACCCTTTGGTCCTTCATAAGTTATCACTGTTTGAATAAATTATAAATTTTCGGTAGATTTTGAAAAATATCGGCTCATCATTATGTCTAATTATTGAATTTGTAATCTCACCAAATGCCTACAAAATCTTTTGTTATATTAAATTTTATGTAACTAAAAAAACATTAAAATCCTTTGGTTAAAAAACTTTCAACATTTAAAGTAACCAGGGAAAAAATTTGTTGCAGCAAATAGTTTGATCAAAAAAATAGCAAACTTTCCATCCCTTGCTAATTGCTTGTGTTATTGATAGGGTCATCATTTTTGTGAATTTTCCTGATTTTCCCTGATTTTTGCCAATTTCCAACGACAAGTTACCCAAGAACGCATAATGAATGTAAAAACACTTTCTCGAAAAAAATGAAAGAAAAGCATAATCAACAACCATCATCAATAATTTATATATAAAAGGTCCTACTCTGTCCAACTTTGTGATAAGTTGGTTTATTTCTATTCATGCGAATATTATTATTAGAAAGATAATTTTTTTTTTGGAAATGGTATTTTAATTGAAATTCATTTAGCAAATAGGTATAGTCCGAAATAATCTTCATGGAAAAAATATTATCATTAGACAGAATTTCTTCTGCTGCAAAAATTCAAAAATTCACTAATTTACAATTACAAACATATAAAAATTACTGTATCTTTAAATAAAATTCTGACTAACAATAATGTTTATGGAAAGAATGTTTTGCCAAAAAGAGAAAAAAAAGTTTGACGATGACCTGTGCTATTTGACGGGAAATACAAAATGCAGAGTTGCTTAAAAATGTTCTGATCAGGGGTACTATCTGACAATTCAGCCAAAAAATTAAAAAAAGCATGAATACACTCAATCTGGTTAAAGACAATATTTACTTTCACTGTAGTTTCTACTGTCATAGTTATAGTAAAAGAAAACAGATGCAATTTCTAAATTAATCTATTAAAGTTCCAAGCTTTAGAAATGGGTGTAAAAATTATTTTAACATTGCAACTGATAACAATCTTACCTAAAAATCCACAAAGTTTTCTTCTAGCAGGAATGTCACAACTGACACAAAGCAGTGCTGCTTTATAAACATAGTCATTTCCATCAATTGATGATTTGCATTTGAAACCATGATACCATGCTTCATATAATTCTTCAACAAATGGTTTGAGGAAAGTGTTTGTTGGGGGTTTTTTCTTCATACTAGGTATCAAACCTATCAAAATAATATTCTCCTGCTTAAACCGCTCAGATCTTGGTAAATTCAAACAAGCTAGATATATTGCACCAACTGAGTAGCTTCGCACAAACTTATATGGACAGAACCAATCAACATTAATCATGAAACGATATCTCCTTGGCTCGTTAAAAAATCCTGAATCAACATTGAATCTTTTCCAGATATATCCATCATATACATCAGCTAAGACGTCATTAAAGTTTTCTCTGCTCCTCCAAGATTCACATGATTTTTCAAAGCCTTGTTTTTGAAGTAGTTCCTGAAAGCTTTGTTTAAATGGTTTATAGATGTAATACTTGAATGCAACTAATTTCGTTTTTCCAGAGAATGATCTTATTTGATACATAAGAGGTTGAGAGCATTGTCCTCTATGTTGTGGTTGAGGATGATCTGGGTAAGCTACATGTGGACAGTTTCTGGAATACGTTTCACCTCTTATTATCACTTTGCATTCACTTTCTGAGTACAACGAGTAACATTTCCGACAAACAACTAATTTTACAAAATTACTGTCAGCTGATTTTAAAAGCTTTCTAAATAAATATAGACTCCCTGGAAAGTTAATTGACAATTGCGAAATGGCATCAGTGTATCTTGACAGTAATTTGAAAAACAGTTTTATGAACTTGATAATTGTTTCCAAAGGAGAATCTGTGATAACGTAAGTTTTTTGCCAGAAAGCTAAAAATAAGCAAATCCACTTAATTATAAACCCTACTTTATCGGAATCGTCACATTCATTTAGTCCAGTAACTTCATATTCTTCATTAACAATTTCAGCAAAAGTATTGTCATCAATCATGGATCCATTAAAAGGCACTTCAACATCATTATCAATCTCAGCCTCATCAACAACAAGTGGTTTTTGTTGAGTATTTTGAGCAACAATATCATTGTTTTCACAGTTTCCATTTACATTGTCATTATATTGATCATTGTTTCTGTTAATGCTTTCATCTTTTTCATCATCTGAGCTTTGACGTTGACTTACTCTTGCATGGCATGTTTCGAGATGACGTTTGAAATATTTGATGGCGAAAATTCTCTTGCAAAAAAAACATTTTCGAGATGTGTCTCTGAAAAAAGAAAAAGTTGACTTTATTCTTTGGACAAACGTCTTACTAACTTCATAATACTTCTAACTGCGTACAAGATTTCAAATTTTTATTAACTTATTACCATCTTATGAAAGAGAAAGGCCATGCCCATGGAAAAAGTATCCTCTAAAAACCGGACCGGACCCAGACCCTGGACCCTGACAAAACCGGACCCAAGACCCATGAAAAACCGGACCCTAAAGATGGATATTTTAAAGACCATATTCTTTTTGTAAGTGTATCTTGCATTTTTAAAAAGGATGTCACGGAGAGAGAAGTTTGTTTGCATTATATTGATCAAAGCCAGCTACGGATATTCACCTTATCAGTATTCCTTGCCTTTAGCAATAATTAAAAAAAATTCTAAGGGAGGGGATGGTATTCCCACGTCCAAGTTTCATAGTTTGTTGCACTAAATTCATGTCATCAAATTTATTATGGCATAATGGCTACATAGTTCATTTCCCGAAAGTTTTATGTTATTATTTGAATTTTCATTGGGCTAAACCATGGCCTACTATACTACAAATCTATATCTCCGCTGTATTCGAGACATATTATCTACTTTTAAGGTCATGGTTAGCCTTACTTACTACTCAAGTTGTTTAAAATTAGTTTTTGGCATTGCTTAGATTGCTGCTTATTTAAAATATATGTGTACACACTTTATTATCTCTTTGTTAACCTTCGAAAAGTACTTAAAGTACTTACTATTTAGGTACTTAAATTGTGGAGATAAGCTTTTATTCTGGTCTTCGATTTACATAAAATAGGGTCCAGTTTTTCCTGGGGTCCAGGGTCCGGTTTTTACAGAGTCCAAGGTCTGGGTCCGGTCCGGTTTTTAGAGGATGCCCATGGAAAGTTGCCACACACAAGACACAGAGGATCATTTTTATCGTACGGCTGTTTCGGATAGCGAAAATCGTGTCCTCAAGTCGGGGCCAACCAAAAAATTTTCATAAAAATGGCCATTTTTGAGTTTATATATCTCAGAATCTACAAAATACTTTTCTAAGCTGTAAAAAGTGTCTGAAAGGCCAATCTTTCAAACTTATCAAAATTAAACTTAACAATTAACTTATCAAAACAGTTTCTAAAAGAGTTATTCTTTCAAAAAAACTACCACACTTATATGTTTACCTAACATTGAAATCTGTTATTTTTGAAGACATTTCTCCTGAAAATTTTGCTTCCATTTTGAGAAAAATTTTTTTTTCTAGAATGTAAGGATTTTTTATTTTATTTTTACTTTAACAAACCCTATAGTATTATATATATATATTACTGGAAGGAGAGTTTATTTTCAGTGCAGTTTACAGTTTTTAAAATAATTTAGTAGATGAAAAGATATTTGGATTTTCCTAGACCCTGCACATCTGTTACACTGTCACTTATTCTCCGAAATATCGCAAAAGTAGAGTGACTAGCCGAAAAATCATGTCAACTGGAACACCAAGCTATATTTTTAATAAAAATTGAATAGAGTTTGTTGGTAATGTCAAAACAAACATTATCAAACATGTTGCCATTACAATTAACAAAATTTCCATATAACAGTCCAAAATCCAGCCTTTGAATTTTAGATAACTTTGCCTCGGCAAAAAGCAACCTAAAATTGCCGAGGTAGAAGAAAAAATGCAGTGTAAATTGATTCTGCCTCGGCAATTGCATTGGCATTTGCTGAGTGTCGAGGTGAATTTCAAAGGCTGAAATCTTTAAGAATTTCACCTTGTGATTCATAGGTTGAACAACGCACACAGTGAGAAAAAATATCATATCTTTTCTATCCAATATAAATATTACAAGAATTTGCATTTCCATTGTGTAGACACTTTGTGGTTATCACTTGATAAAGTTTGTTGTAACTTCTTTTGGCTTCAAAAACCATTCTTGTTTGACAATTTAACATAAAATAGTACAAAACAAGCACCGAGTAACAACATCTTGTACTTTTA
>JANSTP010264394.1:0-10984 GCA_025330745.1 Cladonema radiatum | reverse complement strand
GGAATATTCGGCTTCGGCTTCGGTGCCGTGAAAATAGCCGAACATTCGGCGAAAATTCGGCGGGCAGAAGTTCGGTGCCCACCATTATTCTACTCTTAACAATGTTAATCTTGTTGTTTTCCTGCTAAGATCTTACCAATTCTTTAATAGTGAATAAAAGGTTTATAGCAGTAAATTATTCTGAGATGTTGTATATATTAGTTATGCAGTAGCTAGTTACAGTTTTTAAGGAGTCATCTACCCTGTGGTCTTCATGCACTCACTTCACACTGGAGATCTCCTGTTGCTGGTGCAGATATTCCGTTTTTGTTGGTTTATAGACGCCTTGACTTTGTTTACATTTTCCATAAAAAATCAACAATTAATGAGCAGGGGTCTAGCGGTGTAGAACCAGATTGGAAATTTTGTAGTTTGCCTGTGTGATGTCATGAACTAGGCCGTCTTTCATTGGCATGTTGCTAAAATACGGAAATTTATAATAACTTAAAAAAGTATCATATCATAATATAAGTTAACATCAGTCTACTTTTTTTACTAAAGAGAAAGGTGAAGTGTCGACAATCGCTTTTTATGTTCTAAGGGGAATTTTTTAGCTAGTTCGCTGACCCCTTCTCTATTAGCGGAATAAAAAATATTACCGCCTTCTGACATTCACCGATTTTACGATTCTCCCAATACAAAAATACGACTTTTATCAGAATGAGTTGATGAGATGAATTTCATAACCTCATCCTCGCTCACATTCTATTTCTCTCTACAGCACAAACGCAAGAGACTGGAGCAGGGTTGATCATAAGCATTCATGACTTAGACCAGGTAAAAATTGACCAAGGAATCACTTTTGTCTAGACTTTAGTACACCTACACTAAAATGTTGGTATATGTACCTTCTATGAGGAATGGGATGGAAAATGGGGTATATTTTCATGTAAGGGGGTTATTTTGGGATAAAACCAGAGGGTCATGTCAGATGTTTAAGGATTTTGTAATTTTTTGTATTAGAATGCCTAACTATGCCTTGGGTCTCATTGGTAGTTTAGAACCTCTTAATGGATTGGTTTACTTGAAAAAACAATATTTAAGATGATTCAGAGCATTATAAAACAATTATGAAAAAATTCCATCCAAACAGGGTGTTAACTCCATGAAGGGAGTGGCTGGGGGTAAACTTAAAGGTCAGCCACTGTTAAACTTTTTTCTGGCTAAAAATACACAGGCCTGTAGGCCCTATGACTTTTTTGCTTTGACTTGAACTTACTCAAGACATTTTAGTCTTATTTGTTCTGCATCCCCTAAAGAGCCAAAGTAGTTCCCATGTTTCTCATCCATGGTATAGGCAACTTTTGCTATTTTAGTGACCTAAAATGCTGAAGAAAGTAATGATTTTCAAATTTCTTGTGTTTAATATTTTTTTTCTTGGCTTAATTTGGTTGTCTTGTTACTATCAAAGTTTCATAGGATGATTTTAGAACTTTTTGGATGATGTCGTCAATTTTATTTGAGTGGGCACGCCGAATGTTGCTGATTACTGCATATTTTTGTTGAATTGTCATCCTATTTTGGAGAGCTAAGGACACCGTTTTCAAAATGTTATCATCTAGTGGTTATGATTACAGGAGATCTACTGGTTAATTACAAAACCCTTTTATTCTTCCAAGGTTGTTTTCTCACCTTCCCTCTTAATTCCTACATATCCATAAAATGTAATTACTGATAAGATTATTTGACTAATGGTTAACTAGTTTTTCAACCAGTCACCCAATTTTTTTTGATTTATGATGTAAAGTGTACCATATGGCTGGGTTTATCAGAGATCTCAGGCTAGCTGAAACATGTGAAATTTTGATTTTGTACTTTGACATTCCTATATTTATTTTCTTTACATAAAAATTTTGCAGTTGGTTCTGATACTATAAATTTACATGGAACCTCTAATGGTTGAATGGCAGCTTTGAGGACCCAAAAGGTAATAGCAAGCACATATAGTGCACATAGTAGTGTGACAAGACACAATAATTTAGCTATAGCAAACAAAAACATTTTAGACAGGTAACTAGATATATATAAATAGAAATAATTCTGCTTGATCATCATAAGTGTTACAATAATTAAGAAAATTGTAAGATAGTTATTCCTTTCGCGTACACTAGAACTTACCCTGCTATGATTATTCGTTTTATACTGTTACCTTAATTGTTTTTATATTTCATGTGAAAATATGTTATTGCCTGCTAAAATTTATAGTAATCAATCGTCAATTGACCCATCAAGCGATTATATTACTTGATTATAATACATTGATATTACTTGAGCAACATATTCTGCAGCTAAAGTTAGAAGTAAAAATAGTTATTACAATGCTAACTACATGAAAAGCTTAAAGAAAAGAGTTTCATATTTATAAGAACTTTTTGTGCTGAAATCCTGATGCAAAATCATTAAAAATATATGTTAACTGATTGCTGTGAGAAATTATCACATGGTTAAGAAATCAGAGCACTTTTTTGTCTGAAATTCGTATTTTGGGTAAACCTCGTACTGTTACTTGCATCTGATGAATCATCTCTGAAGAGATTACACAACCATTATTTGTACATCAAATGTGTAAAATTTGTATGGGAAGTTTAGTTACATAATTTCTGTCTGATCTTGAAACATTAGAGGGGCGTAATCTGCCCCAATCATACATGGCCAGATCATACCAAATAACCTTTGACAAATATGGCTAAGTCTTGATTCCTTTATTTGAAGCTGAGATCTTTTTTAGATATGCATCATCAATAAGCAAGGGATGCTTGTCAACAGTATTATCTAAATTATGCATATATAAACGTTTGTCTAGTGATGATGTATACCAAAAAACCAGAGCAGCTTTGATTGAAACAGCCAAGTAATGAGGCGCAGGTCAGAAAGGTAATAGTCCTTACCAATTTCCTACAAAATCTGATAAGTTTTAAAAGAATTATAATTTTGCTTTACAATTATAAAAATTGAGATATTGTTTATAAATGTGGCATGAACCACATCAACAAATAAGGAATGGTCTATTGATACTTACATCTAAGGGATCATCAATAAATATATTATAAATGAGTAAGGATTCTTTCATCTTTATTAGTTTGATTTTTATTCTTTCCTTTATTAGTTGAACAAATTTATAACTGAAAAATGAATGCCTTCCTTTGCAACGACTTAGTGGTAAGTGGTGAAGTGGTAATCACATCATTGCAAATTTCGATGACAGGTTCGGAAGGGTTGTGGTTTGAATCCTTGAGGCAGCTCACTCTCGGGTTGTTTAGTAGAGCAACTGTCAATTGATGTTGTAGGCACAAATTGGAGCATGAAGTACACTGCGACCCGAGGGGGGCCCACACCACCAGATGGTGTGCCTAAAATCAACGGACGTCAAATAAAGAAAATTTAACTTAGGTTATCAATATAAAATATAAAAAAATATCATATTGCCTGTATTTAGTGAAAACTTCAGAAAAAGCACTGCCAATTCTCTAACAGCTACATACCATATGTGCAAACATGTTGAAATATGTAAATCAATAAACAGGATCAAAGTTTTAAGCTATCCCCTTGAAATATAAACCTCGAATTAATTTGACCAATGCAGAATGAAAGTTTATTTAAAGCTTCTCTTGGACCGACAATAACACTTCTATTCTTACTGTATTTTGAAAGTATTATTTAAATAATTGTAGCTAGCTGCATCTATATTTATATTATTGCAAAGACCACATTTTAGCATTTCAGCAATTCCATCTGATAGAATACTTTTCACTTGCGAAACGTTCCAAATTTTTTTGGTTAAAATCTGTATGAGTCTTCGCCAGTTGACAAACTTCTCTACCTATATTGAAAAAATTCACACATTTCTATTCACTTCATGCAATAAGGCCCTCATCAAGGATTTCAAATAAGTGTCAGGAAAAAATCAAAAAAGGGCACCTTTTGGACAGATTTTGTCTCAAAAAGGAAAAATTATCAAGTGAATTTGGGGTACATATTTTAATAGCCATAGAAATCATAAAAAAGGGCAGAGCGTCAGGTTACTGGACCCTTCTTTGCTGTAGATTCGGGCCTGTAATAAGCATTGTAATAACTATTTTTACTTCTAACTTTAGCTGCAGAATATGTTGCTCAAGTAATATAATCGCTTGATGGGTCGATTGACGATTGATTACTATAAATTCTAGCAGGCAATAACATATTTTCACATGAAATATAAAAACAATTAAGGTAACAGTATAAAACAAATAATCATAGCAAGGTAAGTTCTAGTGTATGCATCTTATAATCTTCTTAATTATTGTAACACTTATGATGACCCAGCAGAATTATTTCTATTTATATATATATCTAGTTACCTGTCTAAAATGTTCTTGTTTGCTATAGCTAAATTATTGTGTCTTGTCACACTACTATGTGCACTATATGTGCTTGCTATTACCTTTTGGGTCCTCAAAACTGCCATTCAACCATTAGGGGTTCCATGTAAATTTATAGTATCAGAACCAACTGCATAATTTTATGTAAAGAAAATATTTTGATTATGTCAAACCATAATTTATGTCAAATTATGTCATATCCATAATTTATGTCAAACAATGATTATCTTCTTCTTTTACTATACATTCATCTTCCTACTTCGTAAATATATCATGTACATATTTTTTACTTTTCTTTTTATTTTATTTTCTTTTTGCTGTGTTTGTTCTCTATCGTTTTATGTTTATGGTGTGTATGTATGTGTGTCCATTCGATATTGTGTTGTTTGTTAGGTGTACGTCTTTTATATGCCATTTGAATCTGGCGGGTACCATCGATGGAGCAGGTGATGCTTACTCATCCGGAACACCTAATCATTATACTTATGAAAATGCTCAGCAGCCAGCTGGGTGTTTGATTTGGTCCAGATAGGGATAATGGTATATATTCTTTATGTGGCCAATGTATTTGTCGTTTAAATTTTTTTCGTTATATTAGTTGTGTATTTCTACTTATTGGAACTGTAACATGGGTGCAGGCATGGTATGCTGTTATATAAAGTAGGTGGCAGCTACTTTATATAGTGAGAACAACATTTATTCAGTTCTAACAGTAGTACTAGTTTATTTATCTGTTTTTTTCGGTTTGTCTACTTGTGTTTAATTTGGTTTTAGTCCTTGTTTTATTTTTTAGAATTTATTTAGTCATCTTCTTTTCATATATTTCTACTACTTTACCTCTAGGCATACGTTTCGATCTTTAAACATTGTACATATTATCATAAAATTACAATTATCTATCAATTATTTTTTCAATTAGTCTTTTGGTCATTCTACATATTTATATTTAAGTTCCTGTTTAAAATATCGTGTAATGGTGCTTTAGTCTGTATTTTTCTATTTTCATTAAAATTAACTATCCATCTCTTGACACTTTGAACTGGAGGTGAAGCTCCTTCATAGTATATGAATGTCAAAGTACAAAATCAAAATTTCACATGTTTCAGCTAGCCTGAGATCTCTGATAAACCTAGCCATCATAAATCAAAAAAATTGGGAGACTGGTTGTAAAACTAGTTAACCATTAGTCAAGTAATCTTATCAGCAATAACATTTTATAGATATGTAGGAATTAAGAGGGAAGGTGAGAAAACAACCTTGGAAGAATAAAAGGGTTTTGTAATTAACCAGTAGATCTCCTGTAATCATAACCACTAGATGATAATATTTTGAGAACAGTGTCCTT
Organism: Cladonema radiatum; assembly: GCA_025330745.1. Taxonomy (NCBI): domain Eukaryota; kingdom Metazoa; phylum Cnidaria; class Hydrozoa; order Anthoathecata; family Cladonematidae; genus Cladonema; species Cladonema radiatum. The sequence continues at coordinate 5,242 of JANSTP010264394.1, read as the reverse complement.
AGCTGTCCAGAAAAGTGATGTCACTTCGACAAAAATATGCAGTAATCGGCAACTTCGGCGTGCCCATTCAATTAAAATTGATGACATTATCCAAAAGGTTCCAAAATCATCCTACGAAACTTTGATAGTAACAAGACAACCAAATGAAGCCAAGAAAAAAATAATAAACACAAGAACTTTGAAAAATATTACTTTCTTCAGCACATTAGGTCAGGAGAATAGCAAATTTTGGCTATACTATCGATCAGAGACATGGAAACTGCTTTGGCTCTTTAGAGGATACAGACCTGAAAGGTGACTAAAATGTTCTTGAGTAAGTTCAAGTCAAAGCAAAAAAGTCATAGGGCCTACAGGCCTGTGCATTTTTAGCCAAAAAAATAGTTTAACAGTGGCTCACCTTTACGTTTATCCCCAGCCACTCTCTTCATGGAGTTAACACCCTGCTTGGATGAAACTTTTTTCAAATTTGTTTTATAATGCTCTGAATCATCTCAAATATTGTTGTTTCAAGTAAACCAATCCACTAAGAGGCTCTAAACTACCAATGAGACCCAAAGCATAGTTAGGCATTCTAATACAAAAAATTACAAAATCTTTAAAAATCTGACGTGGCCCCCTGGTTTTACCCCAAAATAACCCCCTTACATGAAAATATACCCCATTTACCATCCCATTCCTCATAGTAGGTACATATACCAACATTTTAGTGTAGGTGCACTAAAGTCTAGACAAAAGTGATACCTTGGTCAATTTTTACCTGGTCCAACTATTTTATTGCAAGAAAATTTTGCGTCATGAAAATTTTGCAGGCAGTTTAATTTCCCGTTATTTTGGGCAAAATTGCATTTCCCGGCATTTTAATTTCGCCGTTAAAGCAACACTACAAAATTTGGGGCATTTTAATTCCGCGGTTTGATCGAAAGCATGATTTTGTGGCATCTTAAATTCCTGTTTAAACTTGCAATAAAGTAGCCATTTTGCTAGTCTACATTCCATGCACTACACTACGCACTGAAGATATTCTGCATGAGTCTTTTGGCCCATTGTTGCACGCTTTGTTGCAATTTTTACTGCGAATGGGGGTATATTCTATATTTTTCTCATAGAGAGTCGTCATTAACGGGAAAATACAAGTTGAGTTCATATGAAAGAGCAGAAAAAATTAAGAACACCACTTCTTATTTCATGTCAATTCAACTTTTGGTTTTCAAGATATTCGAGTTTAAAGATTTGTCACTTAGGGAATTTCCCTAAAACGTTGAAGAATTTGTAATGTCATAAAGTGTACAGAAAAAATACCCAAAACTCGTGCTAAATATGTCAGGTTATATTGCAATTTTATGAATGAAAATTTAGACACAAGTAGTACTCATAAGTAAAAAGTCAAATTGTCCTGAAAATGGTTTTTTACGAATTTTATTTTGATGTTGTCCAATTGTTAGAGTGATAATCTCTACTTGTGTTTAAGTTTTCATTCATAAAATTTTATTATAAGCTGAGATATGTAGCATTTAAGCCTGAGGTGGGTTTTGGATACACTTTATGACATCACAAATTCTATGGCATTTTAGGCAAACTTTCCAAAATTATTTACCTTTCTTCCAAGTTGAGGATGGCACAGTTTTAGCTATCTGAAACAACTGTTTCGGCATAGTGTAGATAGGTAGTGCAGTATGGGCTATTCCATTCGGACTAGTTTTTCAAATATCCAGGGAAAAAAGTCTATTAAATATCTTGGAGGGCACCAAGCTCCATATAGGATTCCTGGGGCCTACAACGAGTAATAAGCTATTTGAAGAAATTTTCCTGAAGGAACATACTCTTTTTGAATTCTTTGTACTGCCAGATTAAGGTCAGACTAAAGTACCTCCCTGAAAATTGTGCCTGCCCGATATCTTGTTGATCTGTGTTGCAAACTGTCCATTCTGAATTTACTCTAAACCCCCTTGGATTTTCTGTTATATCACTGTCTATCCTCTATGTTTCAGACTCCATCCTTCCTTGTCCTAAGACTGCAAGTAGCCGATTGGAATAAATAAGTCATGAAGTATGGTGTGTCATACATCACCACAAAATTCAGTATCATCCACAGTTACACGTCTCAGTTATTAAATTTCATAAAAAAAAGACAAAAAGACAATAATTACAACATTCGTCTAAGCAAGAGGCATGGCCATGATAATGAAGATAATGAGGATCTGAACAGTTCAGAAGATGTTGTCACCGAGTTGTCAAATTCACAAGGTACAATATTTAGAAATGTTAAAGACATAAATATGCTTCTTTACTCTAATGTCCTTTCTGCTTTGGTTTTGTCTTATCTGCTACATAAATGTCAGAAACGTTTATAGGAAGAAAGTTTTGCAGCTTCGCAGATTTTTGAGCTTTTTGTGAAAAATTTTTACTGTAAATTGTTTTCTAAATGCCTCAACCTCTAAAGTTTTTTCCCGCAAAATGTTTAAAAAATAATTTTCAGAAAAAAATGTCCCTAAAGTTGAAGAAATTAAAAAAAAAACCCAAAGAAATAGGATATTTCATTCTGAATTTTGTCTTGATATTTCTCTCCATGTGAAAGTTTTTTCCCAAGGAATATATGTAAATGGTGCAATTGCAAAAGTTTTTTCCCACAAAATGCAAAAATTTCGTGTTTTTTTCAATCAGCAAAACATTCTTCCAGTGAAGGTTTCTTACATTAAAGTATACTACAAAGAAATCCTTTGTTTATGTACTTACTATTTTCAATGTACAATGTACAAAACAGCCATTTAAGTCAAAGTAATTGCCAAGGCATACTTAAATACACACTACACTGCATTACCGTAATGCCCCCTCAAATAAAAGCCCCCTTCTATTTAAGGCCCCCTCTAAAAATTATTTTTGTAATAAACGCCCCCTGGAACAATCGCGCCCGTAAAATGGGCATTTATTCGAAAATTAATTACCAAGAGGGGCATTTAATTGAAAACTACCCTTATTTTTGTCATTTTTTGCCTGGGTATTACGTTGTTAACAAATACAGACATTGTAAAATTAAAAATATTCAATAAATGCCCCCTCAAATAAACGCCCTCTCAAAGAATCAAAAAACTTAATAAACGTCCTGGGCGTCTATTAGAAGCATTACGGTATTTCTGTTACCTCGACAGTTTAAAGTTGCTTTTTGCCTGCAAAAATTGTTTCCAATTCGCAGACTGCTAAAAACATGGTATGGTAATCAAACTCACCTGGATTTGATAACTTCTTCGTCCTGTTGTATACTATCATTGAGCAAAGAACTAAAATATTTAATCAAAATAGAGTATTAAAAATTGACAGTCACAGCACACTAATACCCTACTTACAATTTAATATTTTTAGTTATTTATTGTGGAATATAGTTATCTACACAACGGACCTATTTTTAATAATTCTAAAGAACAAAACCGCTTTTTACAGGAGGCGCGGGAAAATGAAGTCAGTAATTATCAAAATACTCAGAAAGATGACTCTTTCTGTGAAGGTGACTTTTCTGAAGTTTTGACAAATTTACGGCAGAGATACAGTGATAAAGTTATTATTGGCCAACTCAATATAAACTCAATAAGGAATAAATTTTGTTTTGTATCATCATTAATTCTAAAAGACGTTGATATCTTCCTATTAACAGAAACTAAAATTGATGAGTCATTCCCTGTGGGACAATTTTGCCTCTCTGGTTTCTCAACACCTTATCGTTTAGATAGAAACAAAAATGGAGGGGGCATAATGGTGTTTATTAAAGAGACAATCCCATCTAAGCTACTAAAAACAACTTTTCAATACTCAGAAACAGAAGTCCTTTTCATAGAAGTAGATATTTCAAAAGAGAAATGGTTACTAATTGTCGGTTATAATCCAAACAAAACATTAGCAGAAAATTTATTTTGTGATATCACTTATAATTTAGACCACTCCATAGCAAATTTCCAAATTATTTGATTTTTGGTGACTTTAACATGGAAATGACTGAGGAACATCTTCTAAATTTTTGTTCGACCTTTAATCTTGAAGCCCTCCAACATGTTTTTAAAATCCAGATAACCCTTCCACCATTGACTTAATGTTGACTAATAGGAAAAATAAATTTCAAAACATACATATCCTAGAAACAGGAATATCAGACTTCCATAAAATGACTCTCTCAATATTAAACACATCACTGCAAAAAAGTAAGCCAAAACAAATAGTTTATCGAGACTACAAATTGTTCTCAAACGATCCATTCATAAAAAACTTAATGGAATATCTTAGAATTGAAAATGTTTCCACTACGGACCTACAAATATTTTTAGAACTTGCTGTAATAACCCTGGATGAATTAGCACCAAAAAAGGAGAGACATGTAAGGGCAAACCAACAGCCTTTCTTTAACAAACAATTATCTAAAGAAATTATGACCAGAACCAGACTAAGAAATAAGTATCTGAAAAATAGGACAACTGAGAATAAAGAGAACTGTAAAAAACAGAGGAATAAATGTGTTTCAATTTTAAGGAACGAAAAGGAAACTTATTATGACGGTTAATAGTGAACACTACGGTGCTAGGTCACTCAACTCTTTGGGGTCTAATTTGTGATACAATTTACCTCTTGAAATTAAAAATTCGAAAACTGTGTCTGACTTCAAGAAAAAACTGAAGGATTTTGTCATCAATTGCGCATGTAACATTTGTAAACCCTACATTAACACGTTCGCTGCCGACTACGAGTATACTCGTACTAGGGTACCTGCCACGAACTGCTGACTACGAGAATACTCGTAGTAGCGTACCTAGCACGAACTGCCGACTACGAGAATACTCGTAGTAGCGAACTTAGCACGAACTGCCAACTGCGAGTATACTCGTATTGGAAGGGTTGTTCTTCAAATAAAGATTGTGTTTGATTGGCTACTGTTATTCCGGATTTTTTTTTTGAATATGTTCTGTAAAATACTAAATTTTTAAACTATTCGAATTGAATTCCTGTTTCCCGCATTTAGACCATGAAATTTTGCTAGAAAACTTGAAAACCGTAAATCCTAATAATAGCTTTGAATCAATAACTGTTTCATTCTCAAAAATGAAAGAGACATGTAAATTAATGTTAATGAAACTTTTCTTTTGAAAATATTATAATATAACTTTTAATAAACACCATGGTTTTTTAATAAACATGAAGGGTAATTACAAATGATGATTTTTAAAGCAGAGTCCGACACAAAGAGCTGGCTTAGCTGTACACT
>JANSTP010264383.1:0-10984 GCA_025330745.1 Cladonema radiatum | reverse complement strand
TATTTCTATTCAAAGAAATAGGACCCTGCCTTAACTTTCTAGAGAGAGCTCTGGCAGTATGACAGGCAGATGTTATACTTTTGGGAAATTTAATGGAAATGTGCATTTAAACCAGAATTGATTTTTAATTCTTTTTACCACTGGACTGACATTTAAGTCCATCTGTCGGGGACCTGAACCTGAAGTCCATCAACCATCTGGTATGGTTTTGATCTGCTTCAGAAATTGTTTAATAATTCATACCCCAGTCAAACTTAAAAATGAAAAGTGTTTTCTGAGAGGTTTCGTCTCACTTCACTGTTTATACCATTCATTGTTTTTTAAATGTTTATTTGTTTTATTTTGTTTTTCAAAAAAAAAAATTATGCTAGATTTTTATCCGGAACATGTTATTTGCTTTTTATTTGGTTGAAGAAAAGCATGTATTTAAGATTTTTACAATGTATAAAAAGTAACTGTATTTTACATATGTCGTCAATGCCTGTTATTTCCAAGCTCCAAGGGACCAACAAAAACTTTCAAGATGGCGGAAATTTGAGATACTGGTCGTTGGGATGAAAGAATATGCAAGACTACAACAAGATTAAACGTCAAGACCAACCAAATACATTGATTGATTTATACCTGATACTATATTGTTTATAATATCTCCACTTCCTCGGGGAATATTCAACATAAACTAATAAGCGTAACTGATGCGATCAGCAGAGATCAGCTAGGCTTCTTTGAGTCCTTTATTATTATAGTCTTGTAAACAATTCAGGGCTGGCGGTAATCTTGTGGGTGGTGGATGTATGGGGGTTGGATCAGTTGCGTTTGGTGGCAGATTGGTCGGTATAGGTTGTAGGGCGATAGGTTATCTGTTTGAGGAAACAGCGGTTTCGTAAAAGTATTTATTTGGTTTGATGGCAACGGACTTTATATTGTTGATTAGGTAGACACTCTATTATTTTGCCAGTGTGATGCCAGCAATGCATACACCGGTGGTGGGGGTCGTAGATAGTGACGTTGCTGTTTAGTGGAAGCGACGGTAGGGGGTGGGCGGATTGATTGTAGCGGTTGAGTATTTCCAAATGACGTTGCGCGAGCTTCTTTTCGTAGGTTGAGGCATGGACGATCCATTCTTTATGCAATTGAAGTTCGGTAGATGATATAGGTAACGAGTCACGGAGTTTGTGATGTAGCAGGAGTTGTGCTGGGCTCAAGTTAGTATAAGGTAGGGGTGTTGTGGTATAGCATGACGGCGGTTGCAGCTCTATCGTAGTCAATTGAGCCATGGGTGGTGGTATTATCAGTTACAGGGCCATAGCAGACGGGGGGGGCCTCCCCAACTTTTTTCCTGATTTTTTTTTTTTTAGGTAGAAACTTTCTTCACCTGTCTTACTAATGGCCAGTTCACACTACATGTAAAAGCGGCACTATAAATCAATGATATTCCCAGCAATATTATTATTATTGTTTCTTTATTGTCAGACATAAAAGCATACTCAATTTTCGTTCTGTAGTAGAAGCAACAAGCTACACCCTTTTTTTATCCGCAACTAGGCTCAAAATAGCTCTTTTTTTAAGCAATACCTAATCAACACCCTGAGTCTCAGATCTCTGAAGGGAGAGTTTTAGAAAGGGAGGTATCGAACAAATTAGTTAAAAATTTAGTAATATCATATTTTACAACTCCATTGCTACATATCTAAATATAGCTACTTCAGATATCGGATTATATGACTGCAATTACAGTATTACTGAGTAATATAAACGAAGGTTTTAAGGCTCTTTTTGAATAAGTAAAAGTGTCAAGGAGAAGCAAGATCTAAGTAACATGTGACCCTCAAAGTCGTTGAATCCCAAACAACACTGGGGGTCAAGTGGAAAAGGACGTTGCTTATAAAGGAAGTGTTTATGACGAGACGAGAAATTCAAAACAGCAGGAATACCAAGATGGTACAGTGGAACCTCAGTTCTCCTATGAAAGAAGAGATTGTACTTCTAGAAGATACTTTGAATTTTCATTTTTAGTGAATCCCATCTGTTCCAAAAACAGATAGTCGTACCATTCAGCAAATTTTATTCCCAGCGAATATAAACTTTTCTCTACCGCCAAATTAATTTCACAATCTCAAAAAGTAAATTTCACCTAAATTACCAAATTGGCTAAAAGGCTAAAAGGCTTTTTTTATAAGCAATGCTTTTTTCTACTTGAGCATCGGCATTCCTTTAAATTAGAGATTTTGGGGGTCACATGTTACTTAGATGTTGCTTGTTCTTCACTTTTTTGCTTATTAAATAAGAACCTCAAAAGTCTTATATTCAGTTACTCCACTAAAATTACATTCTTAAAACTTTATGTTCTTTATTTGATTTAAAACTGTATAAATGAATATTCAGTCTGTGTAAGTTTATAGTCCGTAATCATTTGTACGGACTTAGATTTCAGGTATTTAGATGGAGTTGTAAAAGATGACATTACAAATTTTGTTACTAATTTGTTTTAGTATTCCTTAAAAATTGTTTATTTTGACCTAGTGTTGCTTATAAAAGAGTTGCTTCCAAAGAAAAGCGTGTTTTATTTTTTTATAGCTTATATATTTATGTTGCTTAAAGAGGCACTATCAGATTTTCTATCATTATTCAGATACAATATATAGCTGATACGTGTTTCAAAAAAACATTTCTTTTGTCGAATAATTTCTTATTTGGGCTAAAAATAGGGAAAACATGTCTCACCGAATATTATTTTTAGGTGAAAAATAATAAATCAATCAATCATAAGATGATGCGCTTTTTTTTTGAGCTCATTACTTTCGTCATGATGTTTCTATGGATACGTCAAAGACTAAGCAAAATGAATCTTCATCTTCATATAAAGAAATTTCTTCTTGTGAAAAAAGTCATAAAAGAAATATCTTCTTTGGAAAATAGTCATAACAGAAATATTTTCTTTTGAAAATAATGGTCGTTTGTAAAAGTCCATACAAGTCCTCCATACGAGTACATACAAGTACATACAGGTCCATACGAGTCACATACAAGCACATACGAGTCACATACGATTACATACGAGTCACATACGAGTCACATACAGGTACATACGAGTCACATACGAGTCACATAGAAGTACATACAAGTACATATGAGTCACATACAGGTACATAAAAATACATACGGGTACATATGAGTACATACTGGTCACATACAAGTATATACGAGTCAGATTCAAGCAGACACGGGTGCATACGAGTCACATAAGTGTCACATAAGCATCATACTGGCCATGCGGATACATACGAGTCGGATACATGGATATCGTCGGATGCCTCCTACTAAAGTTGCTTCATAAGTCTCACCAATTCGGTACTAAAGTTGCTTAGCAGTTGCTTGATAATTTGATCAATATTTTCAATTCAAGCCCATTCAAGCTTTTTTTATTGAATTTTTACTTATTTTAAAACTTTACATGGTACTAAAGTTGCTTAAAAAACCCCAATTTTTAGTAGTGTTGCTTATGAAATCGTTCTTTATTAAAAAAATACGTGTATATAAGAGACATATACAAGTCAATTATAAGTACATAGGAGTAAATTGAATTGCAGCAAGTTTTCCATTGGAAGTTCTTCCACAGAAACCTCTTCTACTGTAATTTCCCGCAAGTAATTTTGCCACTGACATATATTGCCACCAGTAATTTTGCCACCGTCATATTTTTTTCTAGAATGTAGGTAGAAGAAACCATAAAAACTGAAACATCACGATTGTATGGCGATTTTTTGGGTAGGTTAAATATGGTTAGAATGAAAAGGGAATGTTATTAGTACAAGAAGCTCTTTAATAGAATCGAGTTATGCAAAAGAATAGTTTTTATAGAGATGGTAATCCCTGCTGAGCAAGTTTTAATACTGGATCTTTCTACTTTTCAAAAATTTCCAAACTTCTGATTTACCGGTTGGTGCCATAGGCGCAGAGGAGCAAATTTACTTAGCCGGGTAGTAAGAGTTTTGCTCGAATAATTTCAAAGCCTACTGCTCGTTATATCTAAAGACAAACAAAAAGGGCACATAAAGCCGTGAAAGAAGCTAATTCGATACCCGAAAATAAAAGTATGAGAAAAGATCTGAGCCTAGTGATAAAATTCTTGACTTTTACATAGAGGTATCGGGTATCACTAGTTTTAACAAGAAAATCAAATCTGGGAAAAATCTGACATTTTGCAGAACGTTTTTCATTGAATTCAGGTGATATGTGAAAAATATAGCTAAAAATAGGTATGTTTCGAGTCGTCTCAAAGTGCTAAATGATTGATCCGATTGGTAAGATGAAGCAGGTAGGAGAAAGAAAATGATGGCGACATGCAAAAAAAAAAAAGAATTCATTCTTGCAGCTGATTTTTGAACAGACCTTTTAGCTACTAAATGATATGCTATTGTTATGCTGAGTAAATTTTGTAGCAAATTTTATATAAAAGTATGGCCAGAATTTATTCTGTAAAGGAACATTAGTTTTTGTGTCGTTGAAGATGGTATCTAATTTGTTATCAAGAACATAAGAAAAGTTTTTCCAACATTTACCCGACTTATTTAAAAATTTCGCCCGAAAATTTAGATTTTTCTACTAACTGGAAGTGTGGGATGCAGCCCCCAGGCCCCCGGCTCCTGCGCCTATGATTGGCGCTCTGAGAATGGACTAAAGAAGGTCTTAATAGGAGTTAGAGTGAGCTTTTAACCATACTCCCTTCAAAGATAAGCCGATCTAAAGTTAGCTAAATTCAAGGTTCAAAGCACTGTTTTCCCCCAATCCTGACTATGCTCCCCTCCTATAGAAACCACACAGTTATTGAACTTTTAAGACAGTCTTAATACCACCAAAAAATAATATGTTTTAATCAATAGAGTTACATTTTAACTATTATAGCTAATATCGAGTGGCAAAATTTCAGGTGGCAAAAATACCGACTTTGACATTTCTGTAGTGGCAAATTACAAGTGGCAAAATTACGGTGGCGATACTTTCGGTGGCAAAACTTCTTGTGGCAAACTTACTGAGCACCGAGTAAATTAAAAATACATGCAAGAGTCACCATACGTTTGGAGCACAGAGTGATAAAGCCACAGGTCAGACCCAGCACAGACTCCAATATATGCACATTATTTACAGCAAAATAATCAAGATATACAAGTACAAACCCTCGCTGTATAAATAATTCAACATTAAGCCCAAATTAAAGTTGCGCACTGACAAGAAACCTAGAGTTTAGATTTTTAGAAGTCACCTTCACTATTTGCTAAGGACGGAGAAGGTCTGCCTTGTCTATCAAAACCAACAAAAGAGCATATTTCATTGATTTTAGTACTAAAAGGTTTGTTGGTAAATTAGGTCAGTTGAAATTTGAAATCTACCGATCTACCTAGAGAGCCAACTTGGTTCCTCTATTGGGTGCATAGATAAGATCAATGATACGGTTTGATTTGGTTGGGGCTGCAGCCTTCCTCTCAGTTTGATAAAAATTCTAAATTTTCGGGCAAAGTTCTAGCCTGGCGTAGTCAAGCTGTTTTCCTTTCACAACATTTAAAAACAACGATGAAAAACAGCTTGAGGAATCCTAGAATAATCCTATTCTCCTTTTGTTTACTTTAAAAGCCAATCAGAATACAGCATTTTCAGAAAAATCTCTTCTATTGTTTTAGTAACCAATCGAATTGCTTGTAGGCATAATGGGTTTGCCCATTACATAATTCATCTGCCAATTAGAATGCTTCCCTTGGATTTCTTTGGCAAACATGAAAGAGTTTTTTGCTTAGGATTCACCAAACCTTTTCTCTCTCTTGTTGTTATTTTTTGAATCAAATTTTGAATATATGTTCTCAGTAAAGAGAAAAGAGTTTGGCTACGCTAGACTATCAAAGTTCTCAAATAATTCGGTCAAAAATTTAAGCTTTTTTTGATGTTTTTGCCAAAAAATTGGAAAAAAACACAACTGAAAAACTGAAAAATCAAAAACTGAAAAATCGATCAAAAACCAATTCTGATCGCTTCTTTTATCGCTTCATGATGCTTTTTTATTTCCCTTAAGATATAAATTATTCCGGCAAAATTTGCCGCTGCCCTTAGTAAATAGGCTCTCCTGCGCCTCGAAATGTCGGATGAAAGAGATTTCAGACCAACTAAGACTAAATAAAGAATAGTTTTCAGAATTGCTGATATTTGACTTGTCAAGAAAAGTATTACTTTACAGATATGGACCTGGAGTCTTGATGGAAAATGTGAAAAAAGTCTTTACATTAAGGTACAAAAAGCATCTCCCCCCTCTCTTATAGGATGTATCTGTTTGTAGGACACTTTGTATAAAGACTATAAAATACTGATGGAAAACATTTTGATGACTTTTATAAAGAAGACAGAGGACATTAATATTTATTTACGCAATAAATTTTGCATCATAGATTAGCGGTGATATATACGTCGTTATGCTATTAACGTTCCCCGGAAACGTCGTAATTACGATATTATTTATTGTAAAGTTTTTTGTAGCGTTTGACAAAAACTACTTATGAGCTAACATAAGAAGGAAGTGATTTCTTCCCCGATATGACAAGCGGAGTAGTATGCTTATACCACCTTTTGAGTTTTGTATATTTACGGTTCTGGGTTTACCACAGATGTTATTTGCAATTATATTTTTCTGAATGAATTTTTGTTCTTGTCTCTTGATCTCTCAGGAGGAATTTTTGATCTCTCAGGGGGAAATGAAATGAAATTTCAAAAGTATGCAGTAACCGAGAATGAAGTTTTCAAAACTTAATCGGCTTCCTTAACCGGTTTAGTGCCGAAAGTTTTGCTTGGTGTAGGAAGATGGTTTCCGATATGATTTCATCTATCTCACAAAATTCTTATAAAATACCTTAAACTGATGTTGAGATTTTGATGTAATGATGAAAAGGATTCATTTACCTCTGAACTCGCCTAAGTCTTTCTACTGATGTGGCTCATATGGCTCAAATGTGCCCCAAGGCGCGTTGTACTCGTATGTGACTCGTATGTACCTGTACTTGCATATCTACCCATATGAACCCATAATAACACGTATGTGACTCGTAGGTACCTGTATCTGACTCGTGTGTGACTCGTATGTACCTGTATCTGACTCGTGTGTGACTCGTACGTACCTGTATCTGACTCGTGTGTGACTCATATGTACCTGTATGTGACTCGTATGTACTTGTATGTGATTCGTATAGACCTGTACTTGCATATGTATCCATATGAACCCATAATAACATGTATGTGACTCGTACGTACCTGTATCTGACTCGTGTGTGACTCGTATGTACCTGTATCTGACTCGTGTGTGACTCGTACGTACCTGTATCTGACTCGTGTGTGACTCGTATGTACCTGTATGTGACTCGTATGTACTTGTATGTGATTCGTATGGACCTGTATGTACTTGTATATACTCGTATGGAGGACTTGTATGGACTTTTACAAAGGACCGAAAATAATATCACAAACGATCAAGAAGAACAGGTGACGTTTACCAATTTTTTTAACGAAAATAGTCGTTTTTATCAGAAGAGGTACTTTTTCAGCTATTTCCAAATGGAAGTTGGGGTAAAAAAATATTTTTCTGAATACTTCATGGGCTACGTATTTCAGTTGTTGGATCAGAAAAATTCTGATAGTGCCTCTTTAAGGCTCGTATATTGTTTTATTGCACTAATGCATTACATAATAGTATAATAATGGCATTAAAGACAAATCGTTGCGCCTCAAATGTAAAATATAAAAATTTAGCCATTGTAGCAGGAGAATCCATTGTATAACATAACCTCATTTAGAAACCAATACCATAGATTGGATTTAAGAAACAAGAAAAAACTAATGACAGTTATTGCTGAAACTGCAAAAATAGACAGTTTAGAGGGTCTATATTTGAAAAAATTTTCTTCATCCGCAAACCATGGTGGCGGACATTTAGGTCCCCCCCGACTCTTATCACGCTGCTAAGACCCTGACAAAAGATGTTTCCTTGATTTTGTGTACGTAGAGAAATGTGAGGCATCAATTTACGTATTCAATTTACAAAACCAGGGGAAACTTTTATGAGAATACAGTCCAAAATATTTTTGCTTACAAGAGAAAATGTTACTTCTGTAAACTTGTTTGTTCAGAATAATATTAAAAGCATAAAAGTCGCCATTTGCTGCCAAAAAATCATAGAATAGGTTAGCACACGGAACCCCTGTTCAACTGAAAAAATGCGTCTTGTTGTTGTTTTCATAATAGTCAGGAACCACAGTAGCAATAGCAATGAATTTTCCAAACTTGTAACTCAACCTTTCTTGCCAATTTTTGCATAGTTTTGATATTGATGGCCCAATCTCAAAAGCGATGATGTCATCAAATGGACTGCAATGACGCTAAAAACCAGTTCCTGATATTTGTTTTTGCAAGAAAGGCCCTATATCATATTTTGCCTGACTTCCACTACTCTCATCTTCAATGTACTAGACAGCACGATAAATCATCATTTGTGACAGTTTGGTGGTATGACACATTGACAAAATAATGACAACATTCATTTTTTCAAAGTCAAAAATTTCAAGGAATTGACAGGGACTCCACAAAAAAAGAAAAAAAAAGAAAAGATCAGAGTAAATTTCGTGGCCATGGTTGAGAAACACTGTTGCTGTCGTAATCAGGAGATAGTATTCACCACGATTTTAGCTCCAAAAAATCTGCTTGTAAATTTTGTAGAACCTCAACAAGTTTTAGGGCAGAAAGTCAATATAGTTCAAAAGTTACGAAACCATATTTACATTTAGAGAAAATCACATTCTGATTATATAGAGAAAAAGAAAGATTACATTTAGAGAAATCGAACTCTGATTATCTAGAGAATGATAACGTTTACATTTAGAGAGAATCAAATTCTGATTGTCTAGAGAGTGACAACGTTTATATTTGGAGAAAACCAAATTCGGATTGTTTAGAGAAAAACAACATTTACATTTAGAGAAAATCACATTCTGATTATATAGAGAAAAAGAAAAGATCACATTTAGAGAAAATCGAATTCTGATTATCTGGAGAATGATAACGTTTACATTTAGAGAAAATTGAATTCTGATATTCTAGGGAATGATAACGTTTACATTTAGAGAAACTCTTATTCTGATTTTCTATAGAATAACAACGTTTTTATTTAGCTAGAGAAAATCATATTCTCATTTTCTAGAGAATAACAACGTTTACATTTAGAGGAAATCAAATTTATATATTTAGAGAAGTGAGATATAGAACTATTAATTTTGCAACATTTGGCGTGTCATAGTTTTCTGCATATTACTGAGATAATAATGACGTGCCGAATATAAATTTTGAAAGAATATGAATCCGATGGTACAAATTTGAAAATTGATTTCCAGAGCATTCCTAGTTTCAATTAATCAGAATCAACAGTCAACTTGATTTTCAATATCTTCGAGTAGGCTCCAATGACCTCATATTTTGCCTTGTGTAGCTTGATCAAAATTTTAAAGATAATGAATTTCACTGTATTTTGTATTTTGTGCCAGTACTTGCAAAGAAACACTAGTTATATCATGATTTCCTAGAACGGATGGCACAAATGAATCTTAATAGTCTGGCAGTTAGTGGTTCAAAGTAGGAAAAAATTAGTATAAAGCTAAAATTGTATTTAAAAGTGTCAAAAGTACTTAAATATTGCTCTCTTAAAACCGCACCACCTATTTCTCTGGCAAATATAAATTTTCGGGTCCCAAACCTTTTCATTACTTTTAGCCCTATTTTGGATTGGGGTGGGGGGATGGGGGTCCCCTCCAACCAAGCGTTTGTTAAAAATAATTTCTCCTGTAATTAATATTTTTGCACGAAATTTTGACTCAGTGCACAAAATTCAATTGCAAATTTTTTGAAGTAAAACTTGTTTAGAAGTTTGGTCCCAGTCTCTTGTTATGATGTCATCAATTGATCTTGGTATAGCAGTTTTTGCAAAATATTGGCTAATATTTCGATATAAATTAGCTGTATCTTTGCTTTCCTAACCAAACTTAGTGCAATATTATACCAAGGGGTAATTGATGTCACTTAGGTTTTCAGCGTTTAGGTGACCTGAAGTCACTGAAACAATTTAAATCAATTTAATCAACCAAATTACACAAACCGGTGCAATTTTATGGTGATTCATGAAGAATAAATTGCATTCATATTTGTAGTTCAAAATTTCTAACGAAAAGCCCCCCTCCCCCTAAGAATATCTCACCTTTTGGATTAATTTCAAAACATTTTGAGTTGACAGGTAATGTTTTGAAAAATACATATAGTTTTACATCTTTTTGCCAAAAATTATCATTGGACCCAATATAGAAGTTTCTCTGCGAAGTCGTCAATATTCACTCTTGAAAATTAGCAAATATGGCGATTTAGGGGCATTTTTGATGTTGTTATCACATGATCACGTTATCTTTGGGGGTATATTTTATAATTCTGTAAACTACTTATGGTACCTTATATTCGTGCCAAGCTTTATTTCATTTCGTTGAGTGTTTGAGATTTTAACTGGGAGGGAGTTAACCCTATCTAGATTGGGGAATGCAATTTGGTGTAGTTTTGTGCTATGACTTCAGAATGGCTAATTTTTGCATGGCCAAATTTTGTGACTTTGAAGGATATTTTATTACGGTCTTTTTTAAAAAGGATTTTAGTCAAAATATTTTTAGTAGATTGTTTAAATATTAAATCTCCAAACCGCCCTGTCATTTTTTAACCAAAGATTTTAGAAAAAGCTTAGTTATTTTCACAATAGCATTCATATTTTTTCTCAAAATGTCATGTGGGTATAACAACAACTTGTCAACAACCATTTTGAAATATTCTATAACGCTTATTGAAATTGTAGGTAGTAAAACTTGGTCAAATTTTAATGCTGTCCCCAATTTGGCTGGAAAATGACAATTTGGCGATTTGATGA
>JANSTP010264371.1:0-20501 GCA_025330745.1 Cladonema radiatum | reverse complement strand
AAATATTTCTGTAGGTGATTCATGCCTTTCCATACTCCAAACTAAAGTCTTAAAAACTACAGAAAACTCTGCTGAACACAGGGAAAAATTAAAAATTTACATATCCAAAATTGTGAATTTTCAGGCTGAAAAGATGACCCATGGGTCACATGTATGAGTCCAAAAACAATATGTATATATGTAATCGAAAAAGTCGTAAATTACTTAATTTAAAGCAGGAAATTAGCTAATTTTGAACATGTTCTCAACACGTAATGTTTGAATTATTTCCTGCAAAAAGGTATATGCTGCAAGTATGCTCCTTTCAATGATAGGAATTAAGTAATAAGTTGAAAATTAAAATAGCAGATGAATAGATAAGAGAGGAACCATAAACAAAGGAAAAAGAATACTAATTCCTAGTATAAATTTTTCTATAAATTTAAAGTGACTTTTCAAAAAACTCATTTTTCAAACTATTTAAGTCTTTGAGTAGGTAATACTTCCAGTGAAAAGGCCAAAGACCAGAAAAATATTTTTTTCGGAATTCAAGTTTTCAGAAGGTAAGCTAAACTTTAGATAAGAGTTTCTAGGGGTTGTTGGCCAATGAGTTAATTGTATATAGCATGTATAATAGGCAACCCAATTAAATTATGTATAGTTAAGCAGGGTAATTAAGGAACAAAATCAATAAACCTTTGCTTAAATCACAAATAATAGCACCTTATCTGACAAAACAATGTTGGTCTTTCTCCTATCAGAATGCTTTTCAATATTACCAAGTAACTTTTTGCCAATATCCTTAGTAATATATTTCGGTAATAAAATAAAGACATAATTCTTAAATTTACATCAATTGTCAGATCATTGGTTTTAGTGGGTCAGATCAAACTTTTTTTATATTTTTTTTAACAGAAACACTATATTGGTATACCAAGCATCAAACTTCATGTTAGCAATTACCATTCTTGTATGTCCCTTCATTACTCAACGGGTAAGAATATTTGATGGGGGTAAATAAGGGATGATTTAGGATGAAATTTAGGATGATTTTCTTCATAAAACTTTAAAAATACAATGTTCTAATAGCTATAAAATAAAACAGCAAAGTAAAATGTTTATCCTATTACTATTTGAACATGACATACTACAAGAATGATACAGCTATATTATGTATTGAAATGATGGAGGAAACAACCTCTCGAAAGAAATTTTAAATGACCAAAAATGCATTTTAAAAACGTAAATTTGCGGTTTCTCAAGCAACTCTTGAAAAGAAACCAGACAAGATTCGAGAAAACTCCAATCAAATTCATCAAAATGATTTGAATTTATTTCTTCAGACTTGATTAGATGCTATAAAGCTTTGTCCAAGTATCAATAATATTTAACATTTGAAGAGAAATTTGGGCCAGTCTTTTATATTCACGCCACAATTTAAAGTGTTCCATAATTACTCCTACTTGACTATAATTTATAATTTATAGTGTTTATTAATTAATGGTGTTAATTTATAAACACCAACAGTTGACATTAAAGCAAATCTTTCATGAACAGGAAGCCAGTTTTTTTCTTTTTACAGTAGATAAAAGTTTAAACAAAACCCTATACATTTAATTGGACTCTTGCTTTTAATTAAGAATAAAGATTTGGGCACCAGGCTGCTGCTGAACAAGCATAGTCAAATCAAATAAATGAAGTTGGATTGATTGGAACCTTAGATTAACAGATTAATAGCTAAGATGACAGCAGAGTAAGATACAGAGTATGAATTTCTGTTTCGTTAAAGAAAGCTAATCGTTTTCGGTTATTCATCCCATATGTCCAGCTTGTCAGCCTGATGGTAGCTAGTAGAATATATTTGACTTTTTGACCAAATATCTTGGAAGGTAAAACAGGGAACAGAGGTCAAAAAAGAGAGCCTGAAATCGACATGGCTTATGAAAAGTAGGAAAAACTAAGAAAGTTATGCACTGAAAAACTGGGAATCTTTATCTGTTTATGTACGGTAATGAACTAAAAACAACAAACCTAGTACACCATATAAAGCTAGCTAGCTAACTATGTAAATAATGCAGTCATGGGCTGTTCTCTAGAAAATCACTACCTGCAGATATTTGCCTTAACACAACAGCGATTTGACTACTTGTTATCATACAGCAGCGTAGTTTTTGGAACGACGATATATGCAATATGGCTGCCACAAAACCTGGTGCAACCATGTGGTAGGCAATTCACTATATTTGGTGATCTCCTCCTCTCCTGGAGAAAAATTAAACTTAAAAATGCTCTTGAAAGAAAAAAGAACCTACCTTGCTCCAGGAGAAATGTAAGTCTTTGAAGAAGTATTCGAAATTTGTTCTAAAAAAGTGGCATTCCACGCAAAAAATTTACTGTAAAATCTGCTTTTTCTTTCTCTCCACATCCACTTCAAACTAAAGTTATTCATGAGAACGCGTGAATTATATTTGCTTCTCACGTAGCAGTCTTTTTTTATCATTAATCGTTTAGTTAACAGTTTAAATGGAATAAATTGCTTCAGAGATTTCATAAACGTTATAAATACTTTACAGACCAGATGAGATTTTCTCTCGAAATCGATTAACGCGCATGAATTCTATTGTTTAAGAAAATAATGGAAAAGACAATAGAAATCGTGACGACATATCGGAGTTGTTACTCCTCTTGTTTTAGAATCTCTTTGGTTATCTAAAAACGATTTGTGGAAAGACTGTACAAAAGCATTTCTAAAAATTGCATTTTTGCTCTTATAAAAAGTTGTTTACTTAAAACAAATCAAATTTTTATAAAGTAGTTATAGTTTTAATGAGTTACACCATTAAGCAAAGTACTTAATTGCTTAAAGACATAAAAGTAATTTATATGTATTTCGAAAATAATGGAGATATCACAAATCTGCTGTTAATTGCGTAGCATGGCTTTACATGTAATAGATAGTCGAACATAAAATCGACGGGTAATCTAATAAATTTCTTGCTACGCGGAAATTTTAAAATTTAAATAGCAAGCTAGGCACATTTTGGAATCTAAACAAAGTGATAGACGCTGGAAAAGTCTCTTTTTAGGAAGAAGTCTCGTCTGTGGAATGATATTTTTCAAAAATCCCTTGCTTTCGCAAATATTTTTGTTTATGCTGATTTTATCTGCAAGAAGGACTATTAATCAATACTGACGACTTGAATTTGAATTCGGGTGGAGAGACGGCTAAAGATGTCAACTATCATGGATAGGCAACAGGGAAAAAAACATTTTGTAGAATTCTATGTCAATTTTAACAAAGCAGTGGAAACTTTCATTAAGTTGAACCAATTTGTCTGGTTCCTTGGATTGCATTTTCCAAATCGTGGTTTTTAGTCTGATAAATGGAACCCTCAGTTAGTTTTTTCAATTGGTGGAACCATCTTTTTCGGTCCAAGAAACAGTTAATATTTAAATGTCAATTTCATAAGTGAAATTTCGTACAGTACTAGGAGGTTCCACTTATCTATCCTATATTATTATACAAAATAATGATGCACACTTTTTTCTGTTCCCTGCAGGTTCGAAAATCCTTGTACCATTGACCTTATAAATGAGTCTCTCATGCTTCATACACGTCCATCGTCCATCATTCCAATCTTTTCAAACTTAACTGCCACTTAACTGATAAGCTTAACCGCAACGCATACATAGGCGCAGGAGCTGGGGGGCTGGGGGGTCTGCAGCCCCCCCCCCCAGTTTGATAAAAAAAATCCAAATTTTCGGGCAAAATGCTTGAATAATTCGGGCGAAAATTGAAGCTTTTTCTGATATACTTGCCGAAAAATCTGAAAAAAGCGCAATTTTGCTATAAAAGTTGAAGTATCGTTTCAACATAAATTCTGATCGCTTTTTTGTTTGCCTTAAGATATAAATTGTTTGGGCAAAAATCTCACATATGCTCCCCTGCGCCTATTAGTCCGGTCAAATAAGATAAAAATTCGGCTTGACCGGGAACAAATTAGAAACAAGATGATACTAGCACCAATTGTTTATATATATGATAGTAACATCATATTAAAAATCCGCAAAAATCCGACTTGGGGAACCCCCTCAATTTCAGTTTTTCTAAATAGTGTTAAACTGCCTAAGCAAGCGATTTTTCTAAGATCGCAACAGTTTGTTATACAAGATATGTTATTACAGTCTTTCTCTCTATTGCTTATACAAGGACTACTTTTTTGCAAGAATTCAGGTGTTGTAGAGATGTGATTAGGAAATGATGAATTTGTTTCTTTAAAATAATAAAAAGCCAAACCTAATGACATTTTCTCTGTAAAAGTAATTTTTTTAACATTTCAAAATATTTATATCTTTTAGATATTTAGTAAGATATGTCTTTAGTAAACACAGTTAATACCGTATCTACTGTCAAGATGATTTGAGTTTATCAAATGGATAATCAACCTCATTCCGGTGAGTAATGACAATATTGTTGTTTTCTTTTATCTTTAAGAAGATTGGAGAATGAGGGAAGATTGATGTATCTCCTCTCCCAAATCCGTATGTAATACAGAAGGCTCTTTAGTTAGATATTTTAGTGTTTGTGTTTGTGTTTTACTTACCTTCGTTTGCAACTCCACGCCTTTCTCCCTGCTCTTCTATGATGGCACCATTCTCTGGCACCAAATGTACTAGACTGTTTGCTATTTTGCATTAGACTGTTTGCTATTTTATTGACTGGTTGCCAGTAAAGTTTAATATATCTGTACTGTTACTTTGGGGTTCAAAAGAGAAAGGCTTGAAAGAGAAAAATGATTTTTATTTGTTCTTCTGATTTAGATCTGAAAGCTGAAAAATGTTTGATATGCCAGGATGAAAAGGAGGAAAAATTTATCAATTTGACATCAAAAGGATTAAAATATTTAAAAGATTATTGTCTGAAGCGTAAAGCCACAGACATTACGCACTTTCTGGAAAATATCGGAGAAAATGTATCAGCAGTAAAGGTAATAACATTTTAAAAAACATTTCATGAATTACATACAAGCTATTTAGAATTTCTTATGGACAATCTTAGGTCCATGGTTCTTGTCGTAGAGATTTCACAGACGTAAAACGGTTGAAGTTACCAACAGAAGTAAAACCACCAAAAAGTTTACGCAAACAATCTTCATTTGATTGGAAAACGCACTGTTTTTTTTTTGTACATTGCCGGCTGAAATAGATCACAAACGTTTAGACCCCTCAGATGTTCAGCCGGCCAAAACAATTGAACTCAAACAAACACTGCTCGAAATTTGTGAGACTCGCAATGATGAAGAATCACTTAAGCTCCGTGGTCGATTGGCGGGATGTATTGATCTACCGTCAGTCGATGCTGTTTATCATAGAAAATGTTCCCAAAACTTTCTTAAAAACACTCCGAAAGTAAAGAAACCCGTTGGTCGTCCACCTTCTGAAGCGTTTACAGACACATTCGAAATGTTTTGCCATTGGTATGAAAATTTTTCAAATACAGAACTTTTAACATTGAGCGATGTCCGAAAGAAATTGCGTGAGATGTCATCTGAATTGCCGTCATACTGTGAAAAATACATTAAAATGAAATTGAAAGAACGTTACAGTGATCACATATTTTTTTCCGAAATAAATGGTAAAAAAAATGTGTTGTGCTTCAAAGATATGGCTAGCTTTATAATAAACGAAAAATGGCTTGCAAATGCTGGCCCTGACGTTGGAAAGGAATCTCGCCGTATTGTATCAACAGCAGCTAGATTAATTCGAGAAGAAATTTGAAATCTCACATTTGATTCTACTATTTGTACGAATGCTGAAGACATCACAGAATCTCTGACAGATGATAACTTATGGAATCCACCTTTATTTAATCTTTTTTTGTCAAGTTTAGTTACGAGCGATATCAAAAAGTCTTCGTTATCCCAATGTATAATAAAGGCTTCAAGACAAAAAACAGCCCTTCCACCATTGTTTTTTGGAATAGGGGTAGAGTGTGATCATATAATCGGTTCCAAATGGCTTCTAAACGAACTTTTCAAATATGGGTTCTCTGTTTCATATTCAGAAATTAATTGCCATAAGCAGTCCATTTTAGCGCATTCCAAAACAGAAGATTCCCCAATACAAAAATACCCCAGTGTAGTGACGCAATTTGTTGCAGAAAACGTGGACCATAATATTGCCACAATCGATGGTAAAGGTACTTTCCACGGGATGGGTATTATTGCAGTTTTATCGCCATTATCTTCAAGAAATGCTCTCCCAAAAAACGATAAAATTCTAAGACAAGAGTACATAAAGTCGAAAGCTTCGATATTGAATGCGATTGTTCCGATATTAACTTACATGACAGAAAACATTTCTGGATTATCAAAAATTAAATTACGACCTTAAAAAAACTTGCCAACCGGATATATTCCGAAAGAACGATTATCGAATTTAATGTGGAAAACATCTTGGTTTTTTAATAATAAAACAAGTCCTAGACCCAATTGGTCGGGATATATGAAGAAAATATCTGACGGTGAATATCCTGGAAAGTCTCATGTCACATATCTACCCATTATTGATCTCAATCCAAATGATGAACAATGTATTTACTCAACGCTAAAATTTATTGAGCGCCAGTTATATTTTCTTAACAATGTGACACCAGTAATAACATTTGACCAGCCTCTTTCATTAAAGGCTACAAACATTATATTTTCTAAAAAGCTAGATATCGTGTGCCGTTTAGATGGCTTTCATTTACTAATGAACTTCCTTGGAAGTATTGGCAAATTTATGGAAAAATCTGGCATCGAAGAAGCATTAGAAAACGTATATGGTCCTAACGCTGTAACCCATATGTTAACAGGTAAAGCTTACGCACGGAGTATCCAGGGCCATTTCCTGCTACAAGCAGCTTTAAATAATGTTTTGCTTGCAATGACCATTCCAAGTTATAAAAACACAGACATGCCGCTATTTATATTAGACGAGAACTTAGACTTAGAAGATAAAATTAACCAAGTAGAAATCACAGATCTTGAAATATTAAAAAGCTTTGACTATGATGTACCTGCAAACGAGGAACTCAGCACAATTTTGTTGAAGATAGATACAAATTTAAAAAAAGTTATTGAAGCACTTAACGAGCATTCTAGAACCGGAAAACTATGGAATGAGTACATACGATATATTGACATAATTAAAAGCTTTATTGAGGCAGAAGGAACAGTTGAATGGTCAAGTCGCCTAGAAACTGTGAGATCAATGTTACCACTTTTAGCTGCCACGGGGCACAATAACTATGCGAAATTAGCAAGGCTCTATTTACAAATAATGTCAGACCTATCGGAAACCCACCGTGAGCTACATAGTTTATTTATGAAAGGCTATCATACTGTTAAACGATCTGACCAAATTTTGGGCCGCGGATTTACTTATCGAACAAACGCTAATGGGATCATTGAAGAGTAGAGGTGGAGTTACAAGGGGAAGGGGTATGTCTGACTCAGTCCGCTTGTTGTGGATACATTCATCACACAAATGTGCATCGATTCATGAGGCTATGACTGATATCTCAAATTCAAAGCATCAAACTGGTGATCAACATAAAGATCTTCGATCTGCATCAAAAGAGCGTGATTATGATGATAATTTAAAGCTTTAATACTGGTTGAATGAGCATACCCCGTTTTACCCAGCTGATGCAAACTTAAGAAACATTGCCACAGGGTCCACATCAATAAAACGTGAAGATGATGTTAATAGCGAAGACGCCGAAAACATTGGTTTAGCAATACAGAATTCCTTTGATCATAGCTATTTTAGTGATTTATTGTTCCAACGCAAAAAATGTATAACAACATTGGCTAAGTTGCAAAAGAAAATTAAATTAAACTCAGAGCATATTGATATTGATTCAAATGGCTTGTTTTTAAGGTTAACAGCCATTGCTCAGCGTGAAAACAATCTTCAACATTATTTTGAATACGAATTGTCAGGTGAACCAACGTCACTATTCAAGAACGGTTTCATGCGAAAAGCTAATAAAGCGGACTTAAAGCACATCATGACAAAGAACTGCAACGCATCTGTTTCTGAAAGTGTGGATAACAGCTTTTTTGTATTAGACGGAGGGGCTTTATTATATCAAGTCAAATGGAGTAAGAGTAGCTTGTTTTCAGATATTATTGAACAATATGTTGATCATGTGAGCAAAAAATACCCAAGATGCACAATAGTTTTTGACGGATATTTACCAGAACCTTCAATAAAGGATCACGAACATTTGCGGCGAATCAAGTCAGTTTCCACTTACTGTACCGTTTCTCTGAATGCAAAAGCGTCCGATAACCAGTACAGTTTTTTAGCTAATCCGAAGAATAAACATCTATTTACTGAGATGCTAAAAGTTAAATTTAGCAGCTCAAATATCAAAGTCAAATAAAGTAGCAATGATGCAGACACCCTGATAGTAAAAACAGCAATTGATTTCGCAGAGTTAGGGCATGCAGTTACAGTCATATCTGATGATACTGATGTATTGATTTTATTGATACATTTTTTCAACAAATCAATGGGCGATATTTATTTTTGTTCACAGTCTACGAAAAGAAGCAAAGAAGGTCCAACAATTTTAAATGTCAGAATTATATCAAACACGATTGGAGATTTACTTAAGCAAAATATTTTGTTTGCACATGCGTGGACAGGTTGTGATTCGACTTCAGCTCCTTTTGGGGTTGGGAAAGGAGCTATTATGAAAATGATGGAAAATAATGCAGAAGAATTAAAGGAAATAACGCAAATATTTTACAAAGATAACGTTGCAAAAGTTGAAATACGGACAGCCGGAGCTAAAATATTTTCGTTAATGTACAATAGCACAGTCAGTAATCTTAATCAACTACGCTATGATATGTATATGCAATTTGCTGCTACCGCAAAAACTCTAATCAAACCTGAACGACTTCCACCAACTGAAAACGCTGCGAAATACCACAGTTATCGTGCATACTTACAAATGAACCAATGGTTAACCTTCAATAGTTCCTCACTATCACCTCAAGATTATGGTTGGATTTTGGAAGAAAATAATTACCATCCAGTTAAAGTAACAAAAGATCCTGCCCCTGCGAATCTTCTTAAAATAATCAAATGTAATTGTAAAACAAGTTCTACTTCATGTACGACTAATATCTGCAGCTGCAGAGAAAATGGTCTGAAATGTTTTACTTCTTGTGGTTACTGCCGGTGAAGCTGTTTTAATTCAAAGGAAATGATTTCCAACTCGTCAGATGATGAATGATTTTATAAAGCTCTAATGGCTTTTGCTACATTGGGTACATTAGACTTACATTTTAAAACCTTTTCGAACTTACATTTTTTTCAAGAATATTTTTCACGTTATACTTTGTTGCTTAAATCCGTGGAGAAAATTTCAGAATTTATTTAAATGTCATTACTTAATCCTAGAAGAGATGGAGTGGGTAAGAAACAAACTTGAAACTTTAGAATCTGATCTTTCTGTTTCTAAAAACACGAGTACCCTCTTATCCACGAGAGTAAACAGCTTGGAGAACACCGTCGTTAACCTTGAGCGACAGGTGTGGAAGAACAGCCAGTACTCACGTCGTGAGTGTATTGAGGTGGTTGGACTCGATGAAGATACTTCTGAGGACAGGTTGCTCGATCTATTTGGAAAGATTGGATGTAAAGTACGATCATCTGACGTCCACGCTTGCCATCTTCTTGTTTCTGATCAAAAAAATAAAATAATATTAAAATTCGTAAACAGAAAGGATCGTGAGAAAATTTTAAACAACAAACACAAACTGAAAGATATCGAATGAATGGGGTGTCCCCCAAGGATCCACTCTCGGTCCACTTTTGTTTATCATATATATAAACGACCTTCAATCTATCTTCAATCACTCTCTAGTACATAACTTTGCAGATGATACAAATTTATTACTCGCTTTTAAAAAAGCTGGTGAATGTGAGTCTATTTTAAATTATGAGCTCAAAATACTTGTCGATTGGCTTAGGGCTAATAAACTCTCCTTAAGTAAAGCTAAAACCGAAATGATAATTTTTCGCACTCCAAGAAAGGTTCCACCAAAAATAACAATAAAAATTGACGGCTTCAAACTCACTCCTTCAAATTCTGTAAAATACATTGGTGTCCATATAGATCAAACACTTTGTTGGAACAAGCAAATAAATATTTTAAACTCAAAATTAAGCAAAATTAATGGCATTATTGGTAAACTTAGACACTTCTCGTCTCTATCTGTCTTAAAGTCGGTCTATTTTTCTCTTTTCTACTCAAACATACATTACGGCTGCCTTGTTTGGTCTCTGACCTCTAATGCAAACCTAGAAAATTTATTTATAACTCAGAAAAATGCATTCGAACAATGACTTTTAACAACTGTATGTCCAGGTCAAATCCATTATTTATATAGTTGAATCTGATTAAATTCCATGATATCATGACTCATGTTCGTCTTTTGTTTTCTTTTGATATCTTCAATAAGCATGTGCCTACTGTTTTAAATACTTTTTTTAAGATCAATGATGACACCAGAAATGTTAGATTCTCTAAATTCTTTAAAACGCCGTTGATAAATAGTACAGGCCAAGGAACTGTTTCTTTAAAAAGTGTCTTGCCCAAAGTATGGAATGATTTTATACGAAGCAATCCATCAGTCTCTAAAATAAAGACAAAGTGTTCTTTTAAAAACAGTTTAAAGGCACACTTTATAGATCTCTACTCAATCATTGTTAATCATTGTATACACACATTTTCTATACTTTTCACAGCTGTATCATCCGTGCGGTCTATTCCCTTCTGTCTTCGTCTTTCCTTTTGTTTTGGCAATTACTTTTCCTTATGCTTTTGATCTTCACCTTCCCTTCTTTTGGTCTTTGTATTCTTTGTCTTGGTCAACCCTTTGTCTTCCTTTCGTCTTCGTTTTCGTCCTTCTCCTCGTCTTCCATTTGTCTTCGTCTTTGTCTTCCCTTTCCCCCCCCCCCTTCTTGCATCTTATTTGTCAAATCCCTTTTATAAAATAATGAATTGTATAACTTTCAACAATACTAACTGCCATAGCTCTCCCACAAGGATATATGCTTATTATTATTATTATTATTTCTTTTTTTAATTGTTATTTTTATTATTTATTTCAGTACACATATGTTCGCAAATTGTCGTTTTTTATCTTTTTTTTAAAAATAATACTATTAGTTCGTCAGGTGGCTTTTTCCCCGTTTACCCTTGTGGTACTGTTTAAGTCTCCTTCTTGAATGAAGTGTGCAAAAATTCCAGCCATAGATCCACTTTTTACCCTTGTAGTTTGCAACTAAGCGCTATTTGTTAGATATGGACTTGAGTTTATTTTCATCTATGTAATTATTAAAAAGTTTGTGTTTTTGTACTTTCTTTTAAAGTAAATAAATTCCGTTATATTATATTATATTTTATATATACTTCATGCCGACATGATTTGCCTTATCTTTTTTTTATCCGATATCGAATAATCATATTAAATAGTAAAAAGGTTAGCAAAGAAACTTAAAAAAAATTAATGTGGGCGGAATTGCTAATTTTAATTTTAGCTAAATCGAAAAATGCCATATAAAATTAGAAATTTAGTCATTTTAAGTAGATTTTGATGACGTCATCATTAAATTTTTTGAATAAGTGAAGTATTTTCATAACTTCTAACAGAACTTTAAAGTTGTGCAAACTTTTATTTCAACTAACCAATTATAACTCGTGGAGGATAATTTTTAATTTATCTACACTGTTTCTATAGATGTCTCTAAGGCGTTGTGGATCTGGAAAAAACACTTTTGTCTCTTGAAAGGTTTCCCCAAGTCGGATTTTAGTGGATTTTTGATATGTTGTCCCTGATATTGTAATAAAACTGTGTGCGAAAGATCATTTTGTTTCTAATCTGTTCCGGGTGTTATCTAACTTTGACCGGACAAAGATTCGTAAACATACGATTCGTTTAGCCACAATGGAGCAATACATTTTGCCGGTCGTACTGCTCAAAGCAGAGTTACCACTGAAAATGTTTTATTTTTCGCGTTTTGATGATTCCAAGTTATGATACATCTAGAATTATTGCAACGCGAACAAAAGATAAATGCATAATGTAATTCTGTTCCACTGTTCAATAAGTTTTCTTCTTTAGTTAGTATCTTTTATCACCTATTCGAATGAAAAAGGATGTTAAAAACTTATTTTTGTTTGTTCGCCTGGTACGGCCCCTATTAAAGGTAAAGAAAAGCTTGGAAAGAAAAAAGAAGAAATCTTTGATTGTAATCACTATATCACTTCATCAGATTACTGTTTCCTGAGTAATTGACTTTATAATATCATTATAAGATGTTTTGTTATACCAAAATATATTCAAACCTGTTATGGCGATGATCAAAAAAATCCTCTAGCTGCTATAAAAAAAGGCTTATTAATTAAGTGCTTTATTGGAAGTTAAGATATGACAACATGACTGTAAACGTGTTGGGCACGTAGGCAAATCAAGCATGTCGAACACGTAAGTCACGTAGGCACGTGGGCATGTCAGACACGTAAGGCACGTGAGCACGTCAGACACGGAAGGCACGTAACACATGTAGGCAAGTGGACACGTCAGACACGCGAGGCACGCCATTTAGCAAACTTATTATTATTATTTTTAATACAAAACACAGGTTGTGGTCACTGTGTGAAATGCTTACAGAGCCAATATTCGATCTAATGCATAGCGACAAATATCACTTTAGCAAAATAGACTTTAGCGCTGCGTTAAAGTTAAAAAGAACATTAGCTCCAAAGCGTGGCGTTCGCAATGAATTACATCGGATATTGGCTCTTTAACCCTATTTTGGATGGGAGGGGTAAATTTAACCCCCTCCCCTCAAATGATTGTTTTTTAATAGCTTCCGTTATAATTAATATTTTTTATGCATTTTCGACTCAGTGAACAAAATTTATTAAGGAATACGTTGCAAAAAAAAAATTTTCCAAACTCAGCCCCAATCTCCTTATATGGCATCCTTTTTGAACAGCGGTAGGGCATTTTTAAGTTTTTTTCTAGTTATGTCCGGTCAAAACACGGAAAATATGTCATGTTTTAATGATGACGTCATCACGAAATCACGTGACATAATGAAACAACAAATGAATTTTTGAAAAGGTCTTAGGTTAAATTATATTTGTTTAAAATTTCATTTCATTTCGTTGAGTATTAGAGATTTTAACATGGAGAGGGGGGGGTAGTTTTCCCCCCCACCCCCACTCATCCATTTAACGTCCATAAAAAAATCCATCAAGAATAGGGTTAAAATGAAAGAAATCTACAAAACATGTGCACAGAAGTAGCTGCTTTAAAATTCTTTTAAATTGTGGATATTTCCATTTGAACTTTGATATGCCTGTTTTGCAGCAAATATTCAATAAAACCGTTACTAGTAAATAAATTAATTAATTAAAATTAATCAATTCAATGAAACAAAAAAGATCCTGATTTTTGTTAATTAAAGAATTCTGGGTTTAGATATTTTTTCTTTTCCCATAAACAAATTAAGCTATCTAAAAAATACAAAGTGAACACGAATACATATACCATTTCTAAGGTTTATTGTAGTTTCTGAGTGATTGTTCGATTAGTGTTCAATTATTTCAAATTTTATACAATTATTATTCAATTAGTTCGATTAGTGTTCGATTAATTCAATCGATCAATTTGACTATATATCTATTCTGCTTTAATTTTTCTGGCCATTTGATTTTTTCAATTTTCTTTCAATTTCGATCTGACATCTCATGAGGTGGAACTTTTTACTAGTCACTAGTCACTCGTTACTAGTCAGCAGTTACTAGTTACTAGTCACTAGTTACTAGTTACTTGTCACTAGTTACTAGTCACTAGTTTCTAATTACTAGGTACTTTTTACTAGTTAGTAGTTACTTTTTACTAGTTACTAGTCACTAGTTACTAGCCACTAGTTTCTAGTTACTTGTCACCTTTCACTAATTACTACCAACTAGCCACTAGAAGATGATTTTTATAAGAACAATTCAGGGCCGTCTGAACTGGGGGGGGAGGGGCAGGGAGGGCATGCGCCCCCCACCCCCAATAATTTACAACCAGTTAAATGTGCCCTTTTTCTTTTTTAGTAAGAGGAGAACCGGAGCCAGATTTAGCCATTATTAGACCCTGGGCCCGAATTTCATTATCAATTTATGTCTTTCAATGAAATGTACCCTTTTTATGGGATGTGTTTTTGTTTTTGTGGATGACAGGAGGCATTCTCGGTTGTTATACAAAAATCGTTTAACCCATTCATTATAACAGCTTTTTACATAAAAAATTGAATAAGTTTGTGAAACCTGATTGGTCTATAAATGCGTTGGTAAGTTTTATGGATTAATTTGCGACAAATGCTGTTAGTGAGAGGCATTGCTCAACTCTTAGAAGAATTAAAACGTACCTTCGGACCACCATGACTCAAAATAGACTTAATCATTGTATGATTTTTAACACATATAAAGAAGCGCTGGAAGAACTTAATTTGGTAGATATACTGTAGTTAATGAGTTCTGCAGAGAAAATGAAACAAAGTTGAACATTCGGAAAGTTTATTGATAAAGACATTCCTCAGCAATTTCGCAAGAAGATATCAGCAGCAACGCACATTTGTAACTTTGACTTTTTATTGTCGTCACCGTTTTTAATAAAACATTGCATTTATTTTTTTAACACATTTTTAATCCACATTGTCCACCACCGTGTAGCAAGTGATTTCATTTTTTATCAGTTATAAGGCCTAAATCAAATGTCAACGTACCATCGTAGTGGAGGAGTTCGCTTTGAGAATATTTTCCAGCTGAAATCTGGAAAATATACTCAAAAACCAAACCTCAATTGTCATGACTGGTAGCTTAAAAGCTCAATAGAAAATTTAATTTAAGCCACTGCAGTTCTCTAAAGGCCTAAAATTGCAAAGTTTACGCCCTACGGGTTATTCACTTCGTGAAAATTATACATGCCCCTTTGAAAACTTTACCCCTCCAAAGTTTCAGACCTTCCGCCAGCCCTGCAATTACTTAACAACACAACTCTTGTCTTATAAAGGCTGGTATATTTTGTATCGACGTCATTTGTATATAAAAAGGTGCATAAAAAGTGTCTGGGAAATTAAGAGGGAGACGCGCAAGGTTTGGCTCAAAACGATGGTCCAAAACCCCACTAAGTACTCTAAATTATGAAGTCGTATAAGAATGGATTCATCTTATCCCTTTTATATACAAAATCCAAAACAATTTAGCTATTGCATAATTCGTGCAAGGTTTTCTGTACAGTAATACAGAATCAATTTCCACATGTTTAGTATACATTATATGCAAAAACTGTCGGCGTGACAAAGTTTCGGGCAAAATTATGACCGAAAGTTTGTTTGCCCAAAATTTTGGATTGTCCGAAAATTTGTCAAGACGAAACTTTTTCTCTCTGTTTTTACGAGGAAGATATAAAATCTTGGAGAAATCTACGGTAATTTTATCCGCAAGTACAGTTTTTCAGTTTTTCAGCAACTAAAGCCAGAATTTTTGTTGCTATTAAAGAAGACTTGGTATCAGAAGATCCTGTGATAGACCTTGAATAGTTCTTAAGAACTGAAAGTTATTTTTTTTTCTCTTCTTTTCAACGTTAAATACATAGCGATAGTCATTTCCGAACGTTTTTTGACCGGAAATGAAAGAAAATGCTCAAAACGTTTGTCGTCGGAAGTTTTTTCGCCGAAAGTTTCTTTGTGTTAATGTATAAGCAAGGCCTTAGAAACAGAAATTTCTTGGCCAGTCGAAATTGTCTGTTGCTATTGTATTTTAATTTTTCTAATAACAGCCTTTCATCCCTTTTTTATAATTAATTGCAGAACTCTTTTCGAAATAACAATGATTTAACTCGCCATCTTAAATGATACTGTACTGCTTTTGCAATGCGAACCAGCAATAAACATTCGATACTTGATTCTTAGGAGATTAGTTGATAATTGCGCTACAGGAAAATCCCCCCCCCATAATTTTCTACCCAATAAATCCCTCCTCAGCAATTTAACCCACGGAAAATTGCCTTCTAGTTAAATTGCCACTTGGAAAAATGCCAGCTCCGCTCCTCCCCCAGAAAATTTCCAAAAACAAAATTGCTATCCAAAATTTACCGACAAGTCATTAATTAAGTTATGTTTTTTCTAGTCAAATTAATAGGGATAAGGCGCCTGAATGTTCTGTAAAGTTCTCCATTTGTGCCCTTTTTTACCTAACTCATTTTTCATGGTCCAATGATAATTGTTACTTGGCTCTGACAATACCGATATCCATTTCTTAATGCCCTCGCCGATATTTCCTTCATAAACTTGTTTTTTGATAAGCAGGCTTAAGTTTCAGACTGCCGAGTTGTTTATATTTTTGGGAATTTCAGACCTTCATGTTGCTTAGAAATTGCATAGCAAATATTTTGCAATGCAAAAAAGACATACTGTGCAGGTTTTGTTTTGTCATGGAGATTTTTCTGAAATTTGATTAGAAAAAGTTTCTGTATATATAACTTTGATCTGAGCTTTTTGAGTAGTAATAAGTACCAATTCAACAAATTCTTGCCAAAATGCTTATTTAAAACAATAAATTTTATTCAATTTGGAGACTAGTAACTAGTAAAAAGTAACTAGTAACTAGTAAAAAATAACTAGTAAAAAGTAACTAGTAACTAGTGACTAGTAACTAGTAACTAGTGACTAGTAAAAAGTTTAGCCTCATATCTCATAGTTTTGAATTTTCCAAGGAAAATATTCCTTGTCTCTGATTATGTCACTATTTTCGACAGATATAAATCTTTCCTGTGTTCTGTACGTGATTCAAGGCAAAAACCCTTCTTGTTCATTCCAGACATTGAAGATTCCTGGCTGATACTGTTAATAAAACTCGGTTTTGAAAATAAAATTGATCAAAGTTGTGATCAATCACTTAATAAAAAAAAACTTTAAATAGTCTGACTAATCTAGTAATAAGCAAAAAAATATATGCTAATCAAAATGATCATCCAATTAACTGAATCACAATTTTATCATAACTGAATTGGCATTCGATTGTTTTGATTATTGCGTTCAATTTATTCGATTGACATTTGATTGATTTGATAATCAAACTTTTCGATTAATCACGCCTGGTATCATGAAGTGCATAGTGCACGAAATATTTTAAGGTAACGGTTCTAAATTAAATTAAATTAGAAAGAATTGGTTTATCATACTACACAAAATTGTTCCAAAATGTTCAGGGGGCTGCAATTTTAATTGAATACTCTTAGAAAAATTTTCTGAAAATAAATTTTGCTGTTGGATGCAGTCCCGTTTGCAGTCCAATTTTTTGGTGGTTTGAATATCTCTTCTTAATACCTCTCTTAGTTGAGGTAAAATAAAATTAGTCATCTGTTTATTAAAAATTATGGAAGAACACATTACAAAAAAATGAAATAAAAAACTGCAAATTTCTCGGTTTATAGAGGGTTTTCCTAGCAAATCAAACTATTGAAATGTGCATCTGCAAGCCTTCATTACTAGAAAAACTTGACAGGCAAAAAAAAAAAAAAAGAAAAAAATCCAAATCACTAGTGGAAAAACAGTGCAAAATTATTTTTTTGTTTTTCTGGGTGAGAATCATTATTGATTGGTGAGAATTACTGAAAGATAACACCACTGACGCCACTCTTTCCTTAGTTACTAATTCCTTCATTATAAATTTTTAAAAGCCATTGCCTAGCCATCCCATTGACAGTCTGCATGTCTTTGCCTGTGAAAACTAAAGATTACATAATTGATAAAGGTAAACATCTAATTTACGGACAGCCGCCTAAATAACTTTTTGATGTGTCAATACCGCTGTAATTTTTTTTCAAATTCCACATTCGTTTCAGGTTATTTTCATATTAATTAGAGAGGTGATAATAATGAGAAAAGAGTTACTGATACATATTATATATCCACTAAATCCTAGGAGTTAGAAATATTTTTATTTATTCATTTTTTTTCTCTCGCAGCACATTGCACACAGAAATCCCCAGTTTAAAACCTACTGCGTGTCATAAAAGGCTACTGCGGAGAGCAGAAAAGATTGTCTGAAGAACCAGTTTTAATGTTAATAGACTAACCCGTTGATAACAATCAAAGCTTTCCTAGTCTAATACTTATATACAAAAATGCATGAAATAATTGATGCATGATAGCCTTTTTGTTGAGAAATATAGTTACCAAGAGTTTCCTTGAATTTACTTATAATATATATCTCATTATCCAAATAATAACAGCAGGCAGCATTATCTGCTAGCTACATTAGTTCAGCGGTACTAGGCAACTACTATACTAAACTCTCGACATTGCAGCTTGAGAAAAATTTTGTTGCATAGCTAGCTATAATTTGGGTTGGGTGTAGAGGGTAGGAACATAGACTTGCATGTAGATAATCCTAATAAAATAATTTAAGGCGAAGAATCTTTAGAAATAGTCTAGTAAAAGCTTTCAGGGAGAGGCCTACCAAGCCAGCTCAGAGCAAGCTGCTATTTTTGCTTGCTTAGCTTAGATTTTAGATCAGCAATCTTGTTAAAAAGACTATTAGCTTGGAGAATTATGATTAAATAGCTAGCTAAAACAAAGTCGAAAGACTATCGTTTAAAAAACTTATTTTGTCTTCCATAACCAGGTATCCAACCACACATAGTCACACAGTCAAGAGGAATTATCTATCTTGTGGTTATGGTATCTACCATTTTAGTTTACTAAAAATAAATATTTAGAATTTGCTTTGAATTTTAAAGTACCGGCTGACAATACCTGACCGGTGCATTAGAAAAAAAAGTTTTTACTAAAAGTTTTTTTATTTCAAACTTCAAGCTTTTCCAAATATTTCCGGAGGCTTGCGTAAACTCTTTCAATAACAAAAAATTTAATCAAAGCAATTTTTTATTAAAGATGCTAAAAATGATAAAAAAAACTGAGATTTTCAATGCCACTTAGCTACTCTATTGTTTTAAAATATTATATCTGCGCTTTTTCATTAAATTAGTAAGTGGTACTCTCTTAGAGCAACTAATTGTCGCTCTCAATACAATACATTATTCAAAGCAATTTTTTTTGAATAATTGGACAAAAACTTAATGTTTTGTTAAAACACCTATCCAAATAACGAAGCTTAATTATTACTCTATTTTCGTCCCACCCCTAACTTTCTTAGCACTTATCATTGAACCTTAACATTTAATCGAATATTGTGGCCTCGATTTGTGTCTCACCTTTTTAGAAAATAGTTAATGAAACAATTTATACTAAATATGTCTATTTTTCTAATGTTCAAAAACGAATGTTTTCAAGTAATATTTGTACTCCAGACCGAGCCCCAAATTCTTTAGAAAAATTGCCTAAGCAACTTTCATTTCTTAATTCCAAAAATTATATTATTTTGTTATAAAGTAATAATAAAGAAATTAAAAATTGTCAGCTAAATATATTTCGGCTAAACGTCTGCTGACCAAATGCTCCAATGCTTGTCGGCCTAATGTCCGTCCGGCCAGGTGTCCTTTCGGCGTAATGCCCGTTCGTTATAGTGTCCTTTCGGCTAAATGTTGTCGGCCTAGTGTCTGTCGGCCTAGTGTCTTTCGGCAAAATGTCCGTACACCATAAAGTTGAAAGAAAAAAAGTTTGCTTTATAGATAGAGAGTGCTTAAAGAAGAAATTTTTGCCTTTCGACAAAGCTAAAAGTTTTTTGAACACGGTATTGTGGGAATAAACTTTTGCACTTACTGATGAAAACTAGTCTTTTTTGCGGTTCCATACATACTTATAAGCATTATATCTCGTAAAAGCAAAAAATCACCCTCAGTAACGATTCAAACAACTGTCCACAATTGAAATAAGAAGTCAATTATTATATTTTCGAGATAATTATTGCTGCTAATATTAATGATTTTTTACTGGAAAACACTTTTGTGGTTTACTAATTTTGAGGGAATAAACTTTTGTAAAAGAAGCTAAAACTGCAAAAACAACAAACACTTTCTCCCTTAAAAATATTTATTACATCTTTGGCTGTTTCATTAGACTAGAAACTAATCTGTTTTTCTATTTTTCATGTCCGTATTTTTATTTACGAAAAACAGACTAGTGGGGTTTCGCTTTATAATAAGAAATGGTATTTTTATAATTCACATTGTGAATTATACATATTGTGATGAAAAATATTTATGACTTAAAAAGATACATTTACTATAAAGAGATTTTGAAAATAACTTTTAAGAAATATTTTCGCTAAAAAAATTAGATAACTTTTTTAACCCTATTTCTCCCGGGCTATTTTGGACACCCAGTTCTCGGGGGGGGGGGGGGACAAAGTGCCCGCCCCCCACAAAATGGAAACAACAATAGCAATTACAATAAAACTTGGTACACTTGTAGTTCAATCCCTCTTGCACGCT
>JANSTP010264349.1:0-10986 GCA_025330745.1 Cladonema radiatum | reverse complement strand
TAGTTGCGATACCAAAGAAAGAACTTTATAGTTGACCATGATATTTTTTTTATCAAAATTACACTATTATTGAATTCAAGGTACTGCAATTACCTGGGCGTGTTTTTTTAACCAATAGGAAACAATTTGTTCATTTAAATAGATGCGCTGTTTTGACCACGTAATGACATCAGTGCGTAGCTAATAGGTGAAAGTTTTGTTGGTCTAATTTTGGTTGTAATTGGTTTAGTATAACTGGATTTATAAGCGGTCAAGTGAAAAGCAGGCAAAAACGCCCAAACCCCAATAGGGTTAACAGCTTAAATGTAAATATTGGTTTTGGCAAAGGTTTTCACTTCATAGATGATACAAAAATGTTATATTCAAATTCAAATGATAAAGCGTTACAAAAATATGGACTTAGAAACGCCCAAGTCAATTGAAGGGTTACAGGTCAATAATCTTTCTATTAAAGAATCTAAAACTGAGATTACAGTGGAACCTGTATTAGTGGTCATTTTGGGGGACGTTACCCTTTGGCCGCTATATTAGAGATGACAGTTGAAAGGAGGTTTAACATTTTTTGAAGTTTTGTTACTGACCTAGGAAATTATTTTGGGGTTATTATTATCTGCATTCGAAGCCCAATTTGAATGGAGAAATGGCTTTTATAAACTTTATGGTTGACAATATTGACGAACCTACTTTCAAAAAACTCATGAGTATATGCATGATATTAGCCACCTTGACAATTAAATAGAGGTAAAAATTAACTGCGGGACTTCAAAATTGGTCGTTTGACCATCGTGTGGAGGTGACCGTTGTAAAGAGGTTTTTTTTTATAAGAGATTGACCATAATTTTAGCAGGGACCTCCGCTACTGGCCGTTGTTATAGAGGTGACCGTTGTAAGGAGGTAACCGTTAGTGGAGGTTCCATTATTGTATATCGGTCTTACTCGACAAAAGATCCTAATGACTTTTGTGTTATTATTAACTGTAATTAATATTAATTAATATTAATTAACTGTCCATATTAATTAATATATCATAGTCGTTTTGTTAAATATATTGGTGTTTTATTGATCAGAATTTCAATTTTGATGTACATATTGACCACTTGAATCAAAAGCTATAGCTTGTGGTGCAGCGTTTTATATCGTGCCATTTTTTTGGCCATGATTGTACCTTGGTCCAGCGAAACAATGACATTCTCCAGTCTCCTCGTAAATAGAGCAAATTTAAAATAGGCTCCTCATGGCAAAATATTTTGCTACCAAAAGGAATTAGACATGGTGCATTATTTCAGGCTTAAATATTGAAAAAGCTTATTGTTTCACTTTTTTCTTTTAAATAGATTTTGATGGTTTTTTTAGCAATCTGAATTTGTATTTTTGTGTTAGTTCATAAAGTGTTCCCAAAAAGTGTTCAGATTTATACATCCATCTGGTGACTTTTGCGGACAAGATTGTTATTAGGTCATAGATTATTGGCATCCTCTTCAAACCGGACCGGACTTAGACCTCAAACCCTCAAGAATGTAAAACTCATAAGCTATAGCTAGTTAACGGAACTTTTCCATTTAAGTTTTGTGCCTTTGGAAACCCGTGTCGCCTAATTATTTGGTGACGGCATATTTATAAATTTCATCAACAGAAAAAGTTGGTAAGCATGCTTAAACATATTTTCGGAAAAATGGAAGAGAGAATAAAGCCTTAACTCGAGAAGTTGTATTTATCCATTATACACTGAGTGGTTTCAAATATGATACATGATATTTCGGTTTATATCAAGTCCTTAAAGATACTGGGATGAGAAGGGGACTGTCGAATTTTAACTTGGTCCCATTTTTAGAAAAATTAAAGCCTCCAGGGCGAGTTTGGTGATCCATGATATAAGTGAATGCTATCCTAATTTGAAAATGTTTGGCGAAAAGGACACGAAAAACAATTTTTGAGGTCCACGGAACAAACCGTTAAGACTTAG
This sequence comes from Cladonema radiatum, assembly GCA_025330745.1. NCBI lineage: Eukaryota > Metazoa > Cnidaria > Hydrozoa > Anthoathecata > Cladonematidae > Cladonema > Cladonema radiatum. Next base: position 9,023 of record JANSTP010264349.1, on the reverse strand, counting down.
GCAAATTTTTACCAAAGGTTGGGCACGTGGGCAATTGAAATGATAATTACAACATATCGTACTGGGGCCGCCACGTAAAATATTGAAAGGGTCGCACTAATAGTTTTGAAATTTTGATTGTAGTTTACTGTATTTTCACCGTATTTTGTAGTTGACTTTTATGGGTGGTGGTTGTTAAAAATATATACCCCCATAGAAACATTAGAATGCTTTCTAAATTTTTGCTTATCGGACGTAAACAAAATGCATTCCTCATTTTGTCTAAGTAACTTTGTCTTTGCTATTAATATGTTCAAATTATATAGATCTAGCTAATACTATGCTAATACTTTATTATTGGCAATACCAGATAGTTTTGACTTTTTTTCCTGCAGATCGTGAGAATACAAGGGTAGGTCTAATTGCATGCCTTCATAAGCTGTCGCCGCCAAACTCATCAAAAACCAATAAAACAGTTATTTCTGTTACTTTAGTTCTGTGTATTTCCATTTTAAAATCATATTGTCCAATAAGATTCGCAAGAAAAAAAAATTGAAAGCATTCTCAGCTCTCTCATAAAATTTTTCTCTCACTGCGTACACCACCCTCAAAATGCATAACTTTTGCTTACGTAGTCATAAGCGAAAACTCAAAATATAGGTGCTCGAAATAATTCTTCAATTCCCTTATTAAACCTTAGTACCTTAGTCGTGTTTAGCAACGTCTCTTTTAGGGTGAATTTGATCACAATATTATTTCGTTTATGAAAGTTGGTCACGTTACATTTCGAGCAAGTTCCCGAACTATCGGAATCATGATTCCGATAAAGATTACTAATGTTAAAAACATTTAGAAAGAATATTATCTTAATGGTCACAAACTAAATACAGGAAAAGCGGGTTAGCTATCATGTACCATATTTTTTAAAACAGCAAATTTCAACAAAACCTTGTTCTTTTATGACGTGTTAAGCTCTAATCTTTTAAATAAAGTTTTTCAGTCATTTCAAGAACCATGATATTTACACGAGATATTCATGTGATGAAGTCACAGAGCATGAAATGTAAAACATATTGCAGTCATTCGAAACGTGATAAAGGAATTTTAATTTTCGAATATCTTATGTAAGCAAAGGAAGATATTCTTTCTAAACTAGGGGATTGCCCTTTTACATTTATAAATAGCATTTTTTGTGAAAAATGTTTCAGTTTTGAAACCAATTATAACATATGGCTGGCTACGTTACACAGTTACATATACATTGCCAGCATTTAGATTTGGATGCTTTGGTTGCGATGGATAAGGCGAAATCGATTCAAACAGATCATGCAAATATGCCTTGTAAATACCCCTCATGTGTGCTGTTAAACTTTACCATGGTATAGAAAAGAAATTGGTGAAGAAAAACTTATTGGGAGTGGTTGATTTTCTTCTAGAAAAGGGTGCCGATGCACATGCAATTGATGACCATGGAAATACAGTTCTTCATCATTTAGCCTACGCTGTAAAATTCACGACAACGACAAAACCTTTTATACGTGTTTCTGACGTGTTAAAGGAATTTAATTCGAATGTTGATCATTTAAAAAATAAGGGTGATACTCCATTCGAAATTGCTTTTAAATTTGGTGCCGCAAAGCTAGGGACAGCAATGCAGATGTGCTATTTATCTAAAAGCACGGAAGATCTTGATGTTGAGGTACGTGAAACACGTGAAATCGAATTGGAAAAATGTCATCATTGCAAAGTACGTCAGCCATATGATGACTGCGAAAGGTGTTTAATATGTATGGAGAGATTTGAAAAAGAAAACTTGATCCGATGTGATGTAAACATTGCATTGGTTGCGGAACTGATTTCGCGGAACTTTGCATGTCCGTTTTGTAGAAGGGATCTACGACAAGATCACAATACTTATGCAGCGTGAAAAGCCTCTTTCGTATAATTTGGTACGTTTATTTTGTTCGATATTTTTATTAATTTATTGTAATTTATTGTAAGTTTGATATGTGTTGTTTATTATTTGTTGTTTTTTACATAAACTTTATAGTAGAGCCTAGTGTAATTGCTTTGCTATTAATGTAATGCTTTTTATATCAAATAAAATGTAAATATGTATATGTATATAATGTAAGTATCTATGTATATAATATGTATGTAAATAATATAAAGGTATAATATGTATGTAAATATATGGAAATGTAAATATATGATGTATGTAAATATATGATGTATATAAATATATAAAATGTGTACATAAGGCGAAGTATAAACGTCTTGTTATTTTTACTGAGATAAAATCAAATATATCAACTGAATACATGTAGGAAAAGTACAAAGAAAATTTACCCTTACATTTGCATAGAAAATTGAAGATTTTGGCATTATTTTACCATTTTATTAGCTATGATTCATACTGTATATTATGCAATATTTATAAAAATATTGTATATTTATAAAAAGATTATAAATACTAGAACTGTTGTATATTAGAAAAGAACTTTTTAAACTCATGATTTTGTTCCTTCTTTCTTTATGCATGAAATTAACTGGTCTCAGTCGCCCAAGGCCTCATAAGCGAGCAAATTTTTAAAAAGGGTTGGATAAGTAGATAAAAACTTGGAATTTTTCCACAAGACCCTGACTTTAGGATTATATTTCAGCGGGCCTTCTTAATTTTTAGGGTTGTTGAAACTTGGCCGCTAGAAATTTCCACGTTTTGATCAGGCCCTACAATTTTCAGAAAAATCTATATATAATTTGTGTAGTGTGAGATTTAAATATGGTCATGCGATTTCCTTATTTGGAAAACGAAAGCGATATAGAAGATTTTTATTGGCTCAAAACTGTGTTAAGAAAACGTCAAAAAAATTTCTCGAGAAACCACTCCAATGTTCCTGGCGTTTTCAGTATGAAACTTTCCGTTTAGAATAGAGCGAATAATTGGAATGGGAAAAACTTTCCATAACTTTACCTGTACTTTGCCTTTAGTGACCAAACTTGGTACACTTATACCCCAAATGGTTCTGGGCATTTTATGTCAATTTTGACGGTTGGTTGCTATAGCAACGACCTATAACATCATTAAAAGTTCAATTTTCGAAAATGTTTATACCTTTACGTGTACTTTGCTTTTAGTAACCAAACTTAGCACACATATACCTCGAATAGTTTTAAAGATTTTTAGGCTAATTTTGACGGTTTATTGCTATGGCAACGGCCTATGACGTCACTAAATGGTTAATTTTCTAAATTTTTTATAACTTGATCTTTCTTTTGCCTTTAGTACCCAAACTTGGTACACGTATACCCTGAATGGTTCTAAAGATTTTTGCACCAATTTTGACGGTTACTTGCTATGGCAACTGTCTATCTTCTATTCATTTTTTCACATTTTTTAAATAAGAGAAAGTGGACTTTCAACAAGGGATTGCGTAACAAGGGATTGCGTAGCGATCTCTTGCTTTGACTGCGCTAGCAGGCCTGAGCGACGCTTCAGCGTCGTGCGATGCTTTCTTTGAAGGGAGAGGCTATTATTTAATCCTGTTAATGTCGTAACGATCTATGATTTTTTAAGTGTAGTATCTTTAATAAAAAGGTAACTTGATAACAACTTAGGGCCTTGATACAGATATAAGATCGCGCAGCGATCTTGGACTGCGTTAGCAGGACAATACGACGCTTCAGAGTCGTGCGACGCTGCGTGCAGCTAGTAACTAAATAAAAAAGACACAATGACTCCAGTTCAATGTTCAGCTGAATCATTCGAAATATTCAAAACATCCAATAGATTGAAAATTTGAACAAATAAGATATTTTTCGAAGGATATAAAATAAAAAAACTATTTTGGACCCAATCTCAAAAAAATTCTTTGCTTCCATGCCGATTTCTGCTCGAAAGACTCGAAAACAACGAAAACAGACAATTTTAACGATATTTTAAGCCAAAAAAGACCGAAAATAAGGCCTTGAAACATTTCAACGAGGCCGACGCGCAGCAAGATATTTATATAGCAGTCATCCCAAACCAATGCGAAGTTTGTGGACCCAGTCTCAAAAAAAGTATTTGCTCCCTCTCCGAGTTCTACTGAAAGATAAAATAATGGGGAGGAAACTCGAATAGAAACTCGAGTAGGACTCGGAGAGTGAGGCATGATATTATTTAAGATTTGGTTTACAAACTGCGCATGGGTTTGGGATTACTGCTATATAAATATCTTGCTACACGTTGGCCTCGTTTGAATGTTCTGAGGCCTTAGTGTTGGACTTTTTGCCTGAAAAAAAGCGTTAAAATGGTCTGTTCACGTCGTTTTCCATTCCTGAACTCGGAGAGGGAGCAAAGATTGGGCCTGAAATAGTTTTTTTATTTAACATCCTTCGAAAAAAGTCTTGTCATTTCAATAGGTCAATATTTTGAATGTTTGAAATATTTCGAATGTTTCAGTTGAACATTCAACTGGAGAAATTGTGCCTGCACATATAATGGTCCTAAAATATTTATTATTGATATTACTTATAGTTTATCATACGCGACAAATGGAATAAGCTGAGTTTTTCTTCCTTTTATTAACAAACAATTTTTGCATAAATTAACTACTGGTTTAGCATATTTTCGTTTTCCCTTGTGTTTTTTCACAGAAATTGCAACAAACTAATTTTCTCTAAATTTAGAAAGGGGTCTTTCCATGAAAGTTGCAAATTGGCGCACTCCTCATTAGCTCCTATTTTACATTTTGAATCTAGATAGTAAAAAGGTAAAAACATTCACTGAAAGAACATTTTTTTAAAGGATAGAGTACTACAAGTGCTTCTCCTTGCTTACTTGTTAGTGCACATATTTTTTTTATAAGGAACCAGTTTATAAGCAACAGCACTAAGAATCGGTTTTCTAAGCAACTTTAGTACTACGTAAAATTAACCTAAGAAAGCTCTCTACGGAAAATTCAAAAAAATTAAAAATTCTATCAAAAAAGTTTGAATGGGCTTGAATTGAAAATATTGATCAAAATATTAAAGCAACTTTAGTAACAAATTGGTGTATTTTTTGAAACAGCTTTAGTAGCAGGCAAAAAGGTCAAGGTGCTTATTAAAAAGATATGTGTATTAGATATCAGAACCTTTTCAAAATGGGATAGGGGAATGGGGAGTTGAGTCGTATACGTCTAATCTATATGAAGGTATGACTTTTTATGAAGATTTGTCGGAATTATGTAGGGTGAATTTTCCGCATAATATTTAATTAACTGTAACTAATTGTTAGTCGATTGTTAATCCCATGCTGACGTAGACTGTTTTTAAAAAATTTCCTCTAAGTGGGACCCGTTTTCATAATGGTTAGGTGATCAGAGAGGAATTTTTAGATGGTTCTAATCTAAAAACCGTTTTGATCATAGATAGATTTTAAATCACAAACTTAAGGGACAGTGAAAAACTTGATCTAGCATTTCAAGAAATTTTTTATTGCACTTAGAAAATTTGTTGAAGCTCATTATAAGGTATGACGAAAAAGACTATTAAATGCTGATATACGATAAAAGTATGAATTAAATACTTACAATTCACTAAGAACACATCTTTATGGGACTTTTCTATCGTGTCCGTATCGTCTGATGGGTCTATTACAAAATAGGTTGACCTAAATGGGAATTTCCAAAGTATCACCGTGAACATTCTTTTTCAACTCTAAATACGCGTAAGGGTTCCTTGTTTGATATTTTAATAACCTTTCCTGATTAGTTTTTGGATTTCCGCTATTTCTGCCCATCTAATAAGGAAGAGCTGAAAAAAATTATGTCGGACGGAATTTTTTCAAACATAAATTTTATAAAATTCAGAAAAGTATATTGAACAGAACCTATTTGCTACTTGGCTTGTAAGTATAGTCAACTCAAAACACTGTTAATTGTTCCTGCCAGCTCGCAGGGATTAACTATTTGCAAAATTGTCTCATAATTTTCCGTCCGACATAATTTACTCTTTACTCTTTTTTTTCAAACTTTTTCATACATAAGTTATTTAAAAAATTGTTACAACACCCTTGGCTATCTCCTCAAGAAACATTGTTTCTGAAACCGAAAACATGACGAATAATATATTTCTTGCCGCTTCTAAATTTTAAAAATTAAAGATAGTTACCGTCCGACATAGTAATGGAAATTGACGCTTTATAGCGGAAAAATGAGGGTATAAGAAAGATATTCTCAGTACTATATTTTGCAGGTTTGAATAGATTGCAGTTACAATGCTTTCATTAAAATGTTATTGCTTTTGTCCATTTTTCAGCTTTTTCTCTATTTCTGGGTGTGGCAGGGGTGAGAGGGAAGAGTGTAAAGATGATTTTTATCACAAACTGTGGTTAGGTATTACTTAAATTTCAATTGTTTGCAATTTTTAATCTTACAATTTCATTACTGATAATTGCTAGTCATTTGGTTTGGTTTCAGAACGAGTACTTTCATGAGTAACGCATTAGTGCAAAATATAATAACACAAAATTTTTTATGTCGGACGGAAATTTAATTTTTAATTCAATTATTTCACCAGCAAAAGTTTTTTTTTTTAATATTTTTTTTATGATGGCACTTACGAAGGGCTACTCTATCTCATGCAACACTTAATTTTCATTAATTGCAAAATTTTTTTGCATGATTTTTTTTCCATCCGACACTTTTCCATCCGACATTTTTCCGTCCGACATACTGTTTCTGTCTGCTTCTTCGCTTATTAGTCGACAAGTTTCCCATATTATTCTTTTTAGACTTAATTTTATTGTAACAGAGGGTTTTTAGCTTCACATCTCAATTTTCCTATTGCTGAAAGCTCATAATTTAGATCGGAGGTATTTATGAACAAAAATGAAATTTTTCTCAATTTTTATCCCTTCCGTCCGACATATGCATTCTAACAGCCCTATGAATCGCTATAAAAAGATTTTTAAAGGCTTTTTCCTTCAGACATATTCTATTCGTACTGTTAAGCTGACATTTGCAGTTAGTTGTCAATTTAACAATGGTGTCACAGAAGAGACAAACAATGCTTTGAAAAGCAACGATTTTCCTAATATGTAGTATGTGGTACGCAATATGTTTTATTTTCAAGTGCTAAGAAAGATGAATAAAGCTCTATAGCTCCTATGGCTGGTTAACTTATATGGGTCCAAATTTATTGACATTTAGTTTTTGTTCAAATGACGCTGTCATAAAAAAATAAAATAAAAAAATTCGCCTTGACCTGACCACTTGTTCGAATGCGAAATTATGCACTACTAATAATTGAAAAGTAATGCATTTATTCTGAATTTAGCTATGGGATAAAATTAACTTTGTTTCAAGTCACTGCTTTTTGCCTATGCAAGTAAATCAGATCAAAACGAGAAAAAATTATTTCAATGCGATTTATAGACTTAAATACTTTTGCAAACTACTGTGATCTTTTCGTCACTTTACGCCACAAAATATCTAAAGAGGCATAAAATATACAATACAACATATCACTAAAACCACGAAACCATAGTAGTTTATTTATGCCTTTATAAGACTAAATTTGACCCGTAGTGAGGTAAAAGAGGGACGGCTGGGTTAGGTTCCTTGGTAAATATGTCCGCCCTGCTCTAAACGAGATATAAGCGTAGCCTGACCTTGAGCTAGCCACTATAGAGAGCCCTTATAAATACTTAATAAAGAAATTTACTATTTTGATGACATCATCATCGAGAGTTTCACGATTAGGTAAATCTTTTATTTTTATTTTATGTCTTACAAATGGGATCGTTATTGGGATATCTATATGAAGTATTTCTTTAGATTTTGTCGTTTGATAGCATCAGTATAGGTGGTAATTTATAAAAAGAAAATAGATTACAAAACATTAAGCATAATTGGGACAATTAGAACAGACACAAACACTTTTCAACCAGTTGCGGCGAACGGACAAATATAATTAACTCTATATGTGGACTACAAGAGGTCAAAATTGAGCACAATTTGTCATAATGGTAGCATGAAATAAGATAACTTCAAATATTTGCGTTTGATTAAATGACGTCATCATTTAATTGTTGTGTTACACTAGTGAAAACAGGATTCTCAGCACCCTCGCAAAAAAACTCTTCGCTTTGATTATTTACAAAACATTTCAAAAAGGACCCCCTCTTTCTGGCCAGTGGCATCAAATTTTTACAACCAATTTCTCGATTTTTTTCCAAAAAGTCTTTCGTTCAAAAGTAAAATAAGAATTAGTTTGAAAAAAGAGTGATATATGGACATACCTGTAAAACATACCCGGTCGAAAAGGTTTTAAAATAGCTAGTAAAATAATATGTTATGAGTCATGCCAAGAATGCATTTAGATTCATCATGTCAAAAAGTCTCTGAAAACGATTTACCGTAGACGACAAGACGAACTTGAGTAATTTTTAAATATACTTAAATTAGTGACTCTGATAAGCTAGATGGAATGAGGTACAATAATGTTGGAAACACGATGTTTGAGTGCAAATATCTACCGTTCGAAAAAAGATAGGGTGCTGTTAACCCTACTTTGGGTGCGCTTTTTTGGCTGCTATAAAAGATTGAGCAAGGGAGGAGGCAAAATTACCCCCTCCCCTGTCTAAAACCTGAAAGACTTTATGAAACTGGATGAAAACTGGTACGACAGTAAAGCAACATGCAAAATTTAAAAATATACCAAAGTTGACGTTATCAGATTTGACATAAAGTGATTACGTTATCACTAATAACGGTAATTGGAACGTTTGGACATGCCCAATAACAAAGAATTAAAATTTGATGATGTCATCAAAAATTGTACAAACTTATTCCGCTATACTTGGTTAGTAATGAAACAATCAAATTAAGCTAAAATTTGAGAATTTAAAAGAAAATAAAAGAATTTTGAGAATGTTTGGTTTTCGCGGTATTTTCGGTAGAAAAACAGCAAAATTTGGTTACCGTATTTTCTCAAATAGAAGCCGCGGCTTCTATTTAATTTTTATTTTTTTAAGTGCGGTTACTATTCGAGGGCGGCTTTTATTTACCAATATGGTA
>JANSTP010264327.1:0-10986 GCA_025330745.1 Cladonema radiatum | reverse complement strand
AGAAATCAAGATACTTTTTTACTAAACGTTGAATACCAAATTCAAATACGAATTCCTAAAGCCACTTCGGTATCAGTTTGCATAATAATTGGGTGCACGTAGCTTAAAAATTTACTATATTGACACACGTTAGGTAATCCAGGCCCTAATCTAGGATTTTAAATCAACAATCAAAAATAGTTTAACAATCAAAAATGGCACTTTTTATGCAAATTTTGCCTCAAAAAGGGAAGTTTATCAGGTGGGTAGGGGGTACATTGGGTTTTTTTAGCAATAATAAATGGTAAACAAGGGCAGAGCGTCAGGGTAACGGGGCCTTATTTGCTCTAGATTAGGGCTTGGTTATATTTTATTTTTTCCTAAGGAGGGCACTTCTTAGCTTTAGTACTGTTTGTAAAAAACGTTTCAAATATTTCCTCCAGATTATTTCCTATCGTTGAAATTGCTTAGGTGCTAAAATAATCAGGGAAAAACTTCAGGGCCCCCTGTCTCTTATGGGCCCAGGGCCCCGGGCCCTGTGGGCCCTGGCATAAATCCGCTACTGTGTTAATTGTCTTCATTCAAAGTGCGTTAATAGACAATTTCTTTGTTTTAAAGCATCATTTCTTGTTATGTCCCATCATACCCAACTCCTTAGAAAACGTTGTGGATATGACTATTTAAATTTTCTGTTCGTGAAAAGTAAGTTTGTTATGTTTATTTACATTTACAACGAAAATTTACTGAGTGTCGTAAAATCTTATCATAAAAACAAGAACTTTCCGAATGATCTCTCGCTGTAAATTTCAAATAATTCTTAAGTGTCCCGTAATAGACGACATTTACGCTAAAAGTTTCAACGGTAAGAAACTTTATGACCACAAACATTCACGCTCAATATGTACCTCAATATGTACCTTAATTCACGTTGAGACAAGTAGTCCAAGAACACAGTCCAGGAATACTATAAAACATTTTCAAAGAATGAAATCTGGAGACCACTTTGAATCTGGAGTCTATCTTGATATGAAATGATAAAGCGGTTTATCATTAGCAGGTATTAGCTGTTTCATATAAATGGTTGATCTCAGGACATTTTACTTTTTATTTCTTGTTTGGCAGCTTTCTAATGACCTTTTCAAAGACATTTCTTTGGTTAAGGGTGTTGGTAAAACATGTATACAAGATTTTGACAGCATTTATTTTCATTTCTTGTTTTTCATTGAGTATCTCATAACCAGATGAAATTCTGGGTCAAGCATGTCAATCAAAAAGATGATTAGTGTCCTTAAATGACATGGAATTCTTTATTCTTTTTTAAGCTTGTTAACCTTTACACAAAAGATGTTAATTTAGGGTAATAACACTGTAAGAAAAGCAACAGTGGTCTATACGAAGAAATTCAAACAATAAATTATGATGAACTTTGTAAGGCGACCTTAGTTTTGGCGACAATGTAAACATTATCATACATATGACAATGAGGGTGTGGACAAAAAGATATAATGATGACCTGGCCAAAGCAAACATGTTCCAATTCGTGCTTGATGTTACGAAGAAAGTCAAAAATGTTTAGTTTTTGAAATTGTTAGTGTTTATCTGATTATGGATGCGTAGAAATCAGAGCTAGTTTATTCAAAAGAAGCGGTTTTTGAGAAAACTGTAGCTTCATAGAAAAATGATCCATATAATTTTTAAAGATCAAGCATTTTCAGTTTTTTGTTTTTTGTGTATTTAACCCATGAATATGATATTTAGTCGTACTAACAATGTTTTTGAATGTATTGATAACTTATCAAAAAGAAAAATATTTTTCCTTTGCTGCTTGCACCTATTGCCTTATTTTCAATAAGATAAAAAGCATCTAAGTCTTATATATAATCACAGAAATGTTTTCACCAACGAGCTTCAGAACAATTTGATTGGTGATTCTTGGCTATTGAGATACTGAATTCGATATAGTTCGGTTGGGTTGTTTTTAATAGCCAGTCAGTGTGGATTGTCTGTAAAACCTTTCAAAATCGGTTTGAAAATTCATTTGAGAAGTTTGATGGTTTGAAAACCTCAGAAATCAAAATTTCTCTGTCACTTTAAGGTGTACTTATCCGGAGACGAGCAATTTTTCCATCCTCTAAGTTTCTTCATCTGGTTTTCATCAAACAGTAATAGTAACTTTCATCATTCATAACAAAAGTGAGAAACTAAAAGGGAGTGTCTTTTCTGACCTTACCCGATCAGTACAAAAAGGACTTAGGACTTTTACATTTATTACATTAATTTGAAATTTTCATTACATATTTCGGGCAAGCAGAGCATGTTTTGTCAAATATCTACTTGACGTTGAGTATTTTTGAGTGACGTATGTGATTAGTTACCACACACAAGTGAACAATATCAAGTGGCGGAAAAATCATGTTGTTTTTAGTTCTCAATACAACAAGAAGTGGAGAAATACTTAAATTCTTTTTATATTACTCCTTCCTTTCTTATTTTTAATTTCTTCTTTTATTTAGAGACAAGACTTTAAAGCCACTTTCCAATTTGACCTATTCTTCTACAGGTTACATTTCTACTTTCCTTATACAAACCGATATAAATTTCTAACGTTTTTTGTAATACATTCGTATTGCAAAAACAAATATTATTTTTTCTTGCTTTGAAGTTAAGTTTTGTTTCTAAATACCATATTCATACGTTTTTGTTGTATGTGAAGTCTTAGATCTATTGAATGTCATCAAAATTTATATTTAAAGTTTACTTTTGATTATTGACTTTTATATGCGCAGTATTACTATTAGATTTTGGATCCAATTCTTAGCGTTATTACCTGATATATATTGAAAGATGCAATTGGCTATGACCAGTTTCCCGAACACTATCTTCTATGTCACAAATCATCTATAAGAACTTATATTATAACTTATATTCTTCAGGTGACTCTCTACCCTGTAAAGTCATGTGTTAAGGTTTTTGGTATTGTGTGGGCCTTCTGATGATATTTCGTTGAAAATATAAGGTTTACACTACCCTTTTAATATATATATTAAAAAGATTGATTGGTTGATATTTTAATCTAGTTTAAAAGGAAAATTTATTAAAATGATCCATAGGATCCATATGGCTTCATAAGGATCGATATGGCTACTGTTCATAGTATCTGGGAAAAAAATTCTTCAGGCAATAAAGCAATATTCTCTCATCATTACCAGTTATGAAAAGTGCGAGTTATATTTTACCAAGAGTTAGGGAATGAGTTTTTAAATGTAAAAATTTTCATAATTTATATGATAACACATCAATAAGAATGAATTATTTTCCCAAGCAATTGTTGCATCACACTCTTCATTCATCATCGGGATTTATTAACTTTTGTCATGACCTTACCAACTGTAATCGCATTCAAGTTTTGTTTACTTAAACACGTGCTTAAAAATTGTATTGTTAATGTGTTTCCATATTTCGAAAGCATCCAAAATGGCTTTCAATAAGTGACAGAGATAGATACACGCATATCAAAACTCCATTCCAATTATTGGAGAATTATATATTTAAGTTGGTAAATATTGTAGAAGTATAGTTAGTTTATCTTTCTGTAATGGTTTTGTCTTGGATAGGATTACGTTTCAACAATATTTCTGTATTGTTTTATTTGGAATGAAATGTCTGAATATAACACTCATGTTTCACGCATCTAGTCAGATTCTACCTAATAGAAATTCTGGTCAAACTTTTACCTTACTGGTGAGTCTCTCATACAACTTGGGGAGCAATTATTGGTTGAGACGTCCTGTTTAGGAATATGAAATATACATTTTACTACTCTGTAAAACTAATTTTTATTATGCAAATTTTCATGAACCTCTAATTAAGAATGTATATCCTTTTAACAACATATCTAGAAACTATAACGTTTTCTATAAAAGTTAGGATATGTTGAGTTTATCAAGGTTTTATTCAGTTCTTGAAAAGTTCATTAGTCTGTGAAAGCATCTATTTCAATGTTTTTTTATCCTTGAAATTTGTGGTTTACCCATATTGGGTGCGGGAAACAGGGGTACAATATAAGTATATTACATGGAAACAATTTTCGTTTCCTCCCGCTGATATATTGCCCATGGTTGCCATATTTGATCAATATATTAACAAATATTTTATTAAAATATTCAACGGTTTGAAATTTGAAATTTATTAGAATTATGTCAATGCTTCGAAACAGTTCATATATCTATTACTTCACTATTGTCATTCAGTTTGAATTCTGAGAATAAATCTTATCCAAGTAAAGAGTTTTTCCTCAATGTCATGAACTTAATAATGGTATATTCATGATAGATGTAGGATATGTGCTCTCAGTCTTCAAGCTCGTCAACTTTAATGAAATTCCTTTTGGTTATTAATACCTCAGAAAATATAGCTTGGTTAGTGCATCATAGCAAAAAATATTTCTCTCATTTATTTAGTTGATACTTTCAATAACTTAAAGGCTTGTGAAAATAAGGAGTGAAAAAGAAATAGTAGAACAATATCTGTCATATTGCTCAAATCCAGATAGTTGCTACTTATAGTCTCATGATCTCTGTTACATGCCATTGAAGACTTACTTATCAGTGAAGAATGAAGTATTTAGTACTAGCAAATTTATTTGTGTTGGCATTGCTACCAAGTGAGATATATTCTCAAAAAGATGTGATCCCAGAAAATATAGGTTAGTATGATGCGTCGTAGAAATATCTTAATAGCTTGAAAAAGTTTCTAAGAATGATTTAACTGTACAAGTATTGCATTTAGTTCCGTCAAAGTCTGTTTCACGACCACCAGCAACGACAGAATTTGCCCCATCTAATCATACGAATCCGTCAAATGAAACTGGAATTGAAACGACGCCATCAAAAGTGCCGACAGAGAAGATAATGACGAAAACTACGCTAGCAACGAAAGTAAAGACAACAGCAGCACCACTGAAGACGACAACTAAAGACACAGGGACAACTGTAACAACTAACAAAATAGTAACAACTGCAAAAACAACGACAACTGCAAAAAGTATTCCTTGCTTAACAACAACAACAACGAAGAAGAAACCAACAACAAATGCTGAAAAAACCTCGTCAAGTACGAAAGCAACAGAGCAAACTACGAAAACAACAGAAAAACCGACAACGACTGCTGAAAAAACGACGATTACAACAGAAAAAGCGACAACATCTACTAAAAAGCCAACAACAACAACAACATCATCTACAACGACAACAACAGTAACGACGACAACAACAACAACAACTGTCCCACCACCCAGCCTCAATATAACTGGATCATCATGTCTGGTAAAAGACGATTATATTTACCTAGATTTTGACATAGTCGTGTTACAAGGAGATCCAAACAGTATTTCCATGTGCTATGCTGCACCAGATGAGAAGCATTGCAGCACATTTCCAATTTGTGAAACACAAGTTTTTGGAGATCACGTTACTATAGCATGCAAAACCTTTGCTGAATTTACTCCAGACCCTTACAATGTTTACATTCAAAATGAGGGTTTCGAAGATGTGCTAGCTATCGAAAATTACAGACCACTTATAGAGAATGTCAAATGCAAATTTCGTAAGCCAATTTTCTGATTTATTTTAAGTTTTTTGTTTCTGTTTTACGTTTTACGTTTTCGGTTTCTTCCTGTTTTCACTCTGTGATTGCTTCTTACTTTTTCTTGAATCTCTCTTTAATGGAAAAGTGGCTTCTCTAATACGCAACTGTTTGAGATATGCAATTACGAGAAAAAGTAGAAAAGAATCAAACTCCAATTGAAGGTTTATTGTAGTATTGTAGTAATATATGACATGGTGGTCATGAAACCCAAACATATCTTTTTAATCAGACAACCTAGTTAATCGCGATCTATATAGAAACAACATTTTATGGACTTAAATGGATTATAAATTTTTTAGGGGAAACAGACTTGCTATCTGTGGAACAAATTAATGCCACCCAAACATCAGTTAGTGTCCTTGCAAATCTGACAAAACCAATATATGGAAAAATCGAAACTGCACGTCTTACACTGACCGGAAATGGGAAAAACATTTTTGTAAGTATTTTTCTATCAGTATTATTTTCATCTTCCCTAAAATTAAGTTGTCTTAGTTGCTTTCGACATATTACTCTAAATGGCAAATGACATTTTGATGTCTAAATGGCTGTCCCTTCAAGAATACCCTACTGAATGCGAAAGAATTTTTTGTTATAATAGTGTCATATTTCTTTCTCCTCGCTAACCGAAGTGGGAGTTAGAAACCAGTTGGAATTAGAAATATCTAGTTTTCCACCAGTGGAGCCGCCAACAGAAGGCTATAGGTTATAGTAGGCCATGAGAAAACTATTTTTAAAATTTTTCTGCTTAAGGTCGACTGCAGTCCTGATAGTGAGACAACAGCTGTATGCAATGCCACAAAATTGCAAAAGTGTTTGGAGTACAAAGCATGTGTTGATGTCGAAACTGCATTTTTTGGCCATTCAGAAAAGTGCATTAAAGTGATGACTAGTAAAGCAGGTTAGTGCAAAGAAATAAAGTGAAAAAATCAATCCTACGGAGAAAAGAGCGATTGTGTTTAAATATTTTTCGATTTGTAAGTCCCAATGCACTTTAAATTTGTATATTTTCAATAGAGGTTCCACCACCAACGAAGTTGTTCCATGTAGTTCTTTCAGAGTATATACCGTTCCAGTCAACAGCGTTTTTATGGGAGGTGAGTTATGGTTTTTGAATCTCTATAACTGCAGTTTTAAGAAATTCTAATCAAAAATATAGATGTATGATACTCTTTATTATGTACCTCTACCAAAACCTCTTGTGGTATAACTTTTACGTGTTATACACATTATAAAAAGTACCTTCGATGATTTAACTCTGCTTGCCTAGAGCCAAACATGGCACTGTAGAAACAAATTGGACTTCAACATTTATAAAGTTTCTCTCCCAATATTAGGGACCCAAACTAAACACAAGTGCTGATTATTACGAATATTCATACGAAAAGTTGTACAAAAGGTTTGTTGGGAAAACTAATAGGACGAGTATTCTTGTCGAATGCGACTTGGACTCAAACTTCACCGTTAAACTATGCACAAAATGTGGTTGCAGCAAGGAGATATGGACGATAGCTGATCGTGGTATACACTTTGGAAACTGGAAAATTGTCGCTTCATTGAAAGATCAGGTTGATTACTGGAAAAAGAAAAACAACGATAGAAGTATGCACCATTGATACATGATCTGATGCATGTTCTGTAGTTAAGGATACTCTCTTTTATTTTCGTAGTACGTTTGCTAAATATGAGCAATCATTTTTACATAATCTCAAGTTATACTTGGAAAATTACTTGCTATTTTTTTTATCAAAAGGTTTTCTCAAAATAATGCCCATTATGGTAATCATGGCGAAGTGTATTGGTATATTGTCAGTATCAAGGGTAGTTCATTCAGTAACATCAACGACGCCTAAATATTTAACACGTTAAAACATGTAATTATATTCAAATGTGTAACCACCTGAATAAGAATCAAACTTTTTTATAGCCTCTGTTTGAATTCCAGTTAACTTTTTAAAAAAGAAGAACTTTGAGACTTAACCTGGATATCATACTATTAGAAAAGCATTTTAAAATACCAAACCTACAATATAATCATTTATGTGTTTTTTCTTAGTGAATATTTGGACAGGCATTGTTGGTGGAGTAGGTGGTGGTTTCTTGATTGCTATCATTGCAATGGTCGTAATCAAAAGGAGGCGAAATGGCGAAAGGTTCGTTAAGTATTTTTCTTTTTGGTGAAAGAATAACAAGACTTCCAAATGTTCCAAGTTTGAGCTTAGCTTGAGACCCTATTATTAGATGATTGAAATTCCCGATCATTTGTGATGAAAAATTATTTAGAAAAGACTTACTGACAAGCAAACTGTTTATTGATTTAAGAGCATGCTGTGATCGAATAAAACAAGTGTCTTAGTCAACTAAACGGTTTTCGCTGCTAACGTTTGAATACATTGAATATAGCATATACATCTACAGATATTCAGACAAAACTATTTATGTTTTTGTGAAATTGTACTCTACACTCTTTTTGAATAGGTTCAAACTAATGCAAATTATTTCTTTTAGGAGCGCATTACTTCGAGGAGCACAGGTAATTGAAATATTGGATGTCTGTTACTCTAGACACCTTTCTGATCATAGATTATGCTATTGCTTCTTTTACTGTATTAGTGAGATGAAACTTAGCCATACCTTTATGACAGTGTTTTGTAGGTGCAATAAAAGATTCTTTAGTTTTCCATAGGGACAACATGAACATTTTATATTATTCCCTGTGCTTATATTTGACTTACAATTGACGTATGATAAATAATGCTACTTTTTTAGAGTGTGAAATACACGAACTTTTCTTGTAACATGGACGATCCATCGACAGAAATTCAATAAAAACGAAGATCAAGCAACTTTTGTAGAAGCATATTTTATATTACTTAGAAAATAGATATTTTTACATGATGATTCAGTTGTATCATAGTATAACACATTGACCACCAAATGGGAGTGGGCAGCCATTTCTATTTTTTGTACGAGTTTTTTGTATGTAATAGAACAGTATTGTAACATTGTTATGAAAATAATCTCTAATACTATTTTTCTAAACTGTCTAGATCTTCTTCTGAAAAAAGATACTTGTTATGCATACTTGTTAAAGCTATTCAAGTCGTTTATGGGGGACAATTGGTAGGTGGAGGGGTTGGAAAGAGAAATCAAGGTCGAATCTGGTAGGTCAAAAATGACGTAGAAGGTTTGTGATATCAGTAAAGCAATGTATAAAATGTGACCTTCTTTTTGTTTGGGAGCACTTATTGCTTGGAGCAAACGTATTAGCATATTAGGAAATATCAAGGTTATTTTTACAAAAAGAATAAGTAATACCTATCAGTATACCAAATAGACTTGGCAAAACTTTATTTTCTTTTATTATTTACATTAAACATTGACAATAATTTTATAGGACATTTCTTCATATATCAAACAACAAAATTTCGTAATTTTGAAAACAATGAGTAGAGCTTGGATCCCATTGAAAAGTTGTTAATACTTTAGGTGTATGTATCGAATAATTGGATTAGGAAATTTACATAACCTTTTTACGTATTTTTCAAAACTTTAATTGCTTCTCAATGGATTGCTAATACAAACATATAATATATTTGACACCGAAAAATTTTCAGCACTTTTTCTATTTGATGCAGTATGTGACATGATATCTCAGATATTAAAACATCATCAAAATTAAATGGATATTGAATGATATAAGAATAAACATTAAGTTGTTTATTGTTTTTTGAAGACAGGAATACGTGACAGTAATTGGATACTCCTTCCATTAAACGTGTAGACATGAGTAAATAGATCACGTTAATGATTTGCCATAGGAGGTGACTTCAAAAAGTATTGATTGATTTTATTATCGATTATTTAAAAAACGATGCTAATTTCTAACACATCTAAAATTTCAGGGCATTCCATCCTTTTTCTTGTGACCTTTAAAAGCTTTAAAATTTCATTTTAAAAGCTTACTCATATTGAAAACCAAACAAATCATAGGTTGTCAAAGTTTCCAGATACGTTTTTTAAGAAAATTTGTCGTTCTATACTTACACTCATTTTTCTGAAAGAAATAGCTTTTTGAATATTTTAACACGCAATTCTAATAAGCAATCTCGTACAATACTACATGTTTTTATTATCCTTTTTAATGTAAAATTATGTAAATTTTTTCTGTTGCCCCACCAAACTTTCTTGATTATATCTATAAGTTTCTACTTTTCACGGTGATTTTAAATTTTTAAAATAGTACTTGAGCAACAGATTCGACGCTAATTTTTATTTCAACTCAAACACTATGTCATTTTTCAGGCAAACCTATATAGATTCTGACCTCTAGTAAAGAGAAGGATCAAGGAAATAGCTATGGCTTCCAATCATTTGATCTGCATCTCAATATTTGTATCACTCTGGTCAGCGGCAATCTGTGGCGGTAAGACAACATTAAATATTTCCTCTATTTTTTTCTACATTTGCATGTGTGCTGTCTCCCATGAAAGGTGAGGAATTTTGATAATGGTATTAAGTCCCAAACTGAAATATGTTTATGATTTTTAACCTAATGTTCTTTAATATCGGATTATAGGATTAACATAGCTTAATCACAGCTTCTTTGGGCTATGGGTTTTTGAAATATAAACAAATATTAGTGTGTTAGATTAACCCTATTAAAACATGCATTTGAAATTGATAGATACAAAAATGAAGTGACATGAAATAGATTCAGAAACACATTTCATCGGTACATTGCTTAAATGACCTGTCAATTTATGATATATTGGCAGTACCTGTTCTAAAAAAAAATTTCGTGAATAAAGTAGTGATTCCAAAACATCGCCATCAATTTGTTATCAAAGTGATATTAACACATAGATAATATTAGCTTTATCTAGTTTTTGAAAGAACTTAATCTTGCATATTTGCATCAAATATATAAATTTCTATATTCAAAGTATTGTTTGTCTGCATATAGTTACAAAATTATGTAAACGTATTATTAATACTGCCTCGACACCTCTCCCAATTTCAGTCTCCAATGTTTTTCCAATAGCATCCATTGATATAACCTTGAATAATAATTAACATGCAGATAATACTAAAACTTGTATCTGAAAACTATTCTCATTTCTTTTGTGCTAAAGAGCATCAGTAGGGAACCTCCATATCTCCTCATTTTGAAATTTGAAATAATAGCAATTTGTGATGATGATAATGATAATAATAATATTAAAGAAAGTTATACAGTATACGCTCGATAAGTGGAACTCCGGATAAGTGGAACTTTCACTAAGTGGAACCAATTTTCCTGGTCC
This sequence comes from Cladonema radiatum, assembly GCA_025330745.1. Classification (NCBI taxonomy): domain Eukaryota; kingdom Metazoa; phylum Cnidaria; class Hydrozoa; order Anthoathecata; family Cladonematidae; genus Cladonema; species Cladonema radiatum. The sequence continues at coordinate 55 of JANSTP010264327.1, read as the reverse complement.
CTTGGTTTTGCTTTAACAAACCTCTCTTATTTTAGTCGGATAAGTGGAACCCTCG